>JAFMSR010000015.1:2367471-2427483 GCA_022818135.1 Saxidomus purpurata
AGTTTTTAATCTTTATCCGTGATGGGAAAAATGTACTAAACTGGTATAGGGCAGTGTACGCGCACGCGCATTTACTGCTGTTAAATTGCTATGTGTAGTACCGTTCTTCGTGTTTGTCTGTTTTGGTGTTTGTTTTGTTCGTGCATTTTTTTCGACAAAATTTTACTTAAAACCAAAACCAAAAACTTGGACTATCGTTACGTTTCTTCGATAGCGTATTGTGTTACAAACGTAATCTGAATTTAAAATAGTTGTCACTGTTCACTAAGATCTGAAGTTATCCGCATTGGGTTAATGTTTATTCTCCATTTGGCATTTACACTTGCAACAGATGTGAAAACTATGGCTAAACATAAAGGATAGCAAAATTTAACTGATAACTGTCAAATTTTAGTGATTGTACAAAATCAAGAAAAAATCGTGAGTTGAGTAGTATCATGAAAGTATACACTACTACTGTAGTAGTTGTATGAAACCATCCCAATACATCAGTGGTTTGCCGAGCTTTTAACAAACGTGAAAATTTATAATGAATGCTCTGGATGACGAGAATGTATTAACAAGTAGGCTATGTTCTTCTTGTTGACATGCGATACACTAAAAGTGCGTAAATACAACACTGTATGGAGTTAAAGCTCATAAAATTAGTTGCATAAGACAGTCTTGCAGTTCGTACACATCGCCACGCCAGTTTTGCTACATACTAGGATTATCTAGATGTTTATGTATTCCATAGTATCACTACTGTATTTGTCAGACTAGCGTGACATAATTACTTGAATGCAATTTGAGACATTAGCTACTGTTACGGACCGCATTTTGTAACATAATTTATACTACTGATGTCATGATTAGATGCAGATACATTATCCAAATTGGATTTGTTAGGCTGCGTTTAGACTGCTGTAGCAGACTTTAATTTTGCTTTCAGAAGCTGAATTTTTTTTTAAATATGTTTACAACCTGTTTTACCTAAAAGTGAGTGTACTACTCGGGAGATCTGGCATACGCTTGGCGCAAGATACGATTTTCATCTAAGTCGTAAACATATTAATGGTTCTTATTCTAAATACCGTCAAACTAGACTCTAGCTCTTCAGTACAACATTAATTTTGAGCGCTGTATTATTGCAAGTTCGTTTACCAATTTGTCATCTGAAACACAAGTTTACGAGAATTCCAAATCAGTTTTACTGTATCAAGGGATGCAATGAATTTATTTGTACATACACCATCTTCATTTCGAAATCATCATTAACAGAATGTCTTGAGTTGAGTTAATGTTGTTAAATATATCACTTTAATATTTAAGTATAACTCAGGTTTTCAGATTAAGAAGGCAACTTGGAAATGAAACAAAGATGCATGTATTATATGGTAGAAATCAATAAGAAAGCAGACCATGAATCTCTAAACTGAAAACAAGTAGTATTCGAAATTCGTAAATCTTATTTAATAGATCGTATACCCTAAAATCTTGATCATGTAGCGGATTTGAAAATAAGCCTGTCTGGAAAGAGCAACCAATTTCTTGAAATTGAAATGGGACCTGAAAATTAGCCTGATTGGAAAATAAGCCACCCACATTTTTTCTAAAGGCAGCACAGAGATAAAAGTGTGATAAAGTAGAATATTGTTTTTAATTAATTAAGCAGTGTTTGTAACCTTATTTAAACTATTTAGCTTAAAACAATGATAAACACATTTATTGTTACAATAACATTAAACTCAAAATCAGAAAAAGATGTACTTAAAAGATAAAAGTTCCGCTGAAATTAAGATCCATAAATTCCGACAGAAATTAAAATCAGTTTAGTTTCCGCAGCCCAATCAATTTACACAGCGTGGTTTTTGCGCTGAAAAAGTACTCAAAATAAGCCAATATGGAAAATAAGCCACCGAATCTACTAAACCACGGCTAATTATTGAGACTTCAGGGTATTATGATCACATTGAGATATTTTTTCACAGTCACTTCCAATATACAGTAAACCTCGGTTATAAGGAACTCGGATATAAGGAACACTCGGTTATAAGGAACAGTTTTCAAATCCCCGATCTAAATCCTTCCTTATTCAATGTAAAAATCCTCGGTTATAGGGAACTCGGTTATAAGGAACACTCGGTTATAAGGAACACATTTTGCAGTCCCAGAGTACAAAATTCAATGGAAAACACCTCGGTTTTAGCGAACAGACATAAAGAATAAAATTATTAAAAATCGGAACGCTGATGACGTCAGAGTAACGTCGGCACTTTCATGCGCGTTCATGTTAGCCTACTTGAATAAATTATTTCATTTCTATAATGTTTAGTTTGTTAATTCACGGATACGATAAAAAGAACAAAATATAATACTATCAAAAAGTTTAAAATCTAAGTATTTTATGTTAAATCTTAAATATTTGGTCAAATATTATTCACTCTCAACAATCTCAAACGAGTATCCTTGATTACTTCAAGAAGTCATAAGCACTCATGTACAGACATTATGTTACTGCCGGTGTAGATTCCATATGTAAATTTGAATAGATTTGAATCTGCGATATTTTTCTTGTACATGTACATGACAATGTGTGCAAAAAAAAAAAAATGAACATGCACATGTAATTATATTTTATTTTAGTATTTATTCTATTCCTTTTAACATCATGCTGTCGAGCTGGGAAGGAAAGGACCGGTACTAGACTCGCAACTTTCTCACTAAAAATTCATGTTCGGCCCGATGTTCAGTAAAATAATGTTCGCTATAAAAATTGTGTTCGCTATACAAACCTCGGTTACAAGGAACTAGTTCGCTATACGGATATAAGGTACCTCGGTTATAAGGAACAATTTTCTGATGTCCCAAGCTGTTCCTTATAACCGAGGTTTACTGTACTTATAACAATAATTATTAGCAAGAATTGAAAGCACTCGAAGTCTTTCAAAACAAAAAATTATTTAATTACTTACAATTATATAATATCTCAATCGTTATATTATGACACGGTTTTTCTTCTGAGATGTATATGCACACGCGTTCAATTAGACTGAGATACTGAAACATGTTTCGGAAAGTCATAAACATCTTTTCAATTATTAAATTTTAGTAATGCTGAAGCGCTTTATGAATCAACACATTGGTCCTATACTGAGCAAATTTAAAATATACCCAATTTTACACACCTACTCCTTTGTTTGGTATAGGTCCATATATTTTTGAAAGACCTGCAATAACAATGAAAAGCTCATGCGCAGGTCTATCTTTGCACGTGGACAGGTCTGATATTTTTCTAGCCAGACCTGTCCACGGGCAAAGATAGACCTGTGCACGAGCTTTTCATTCTTAATGCAGATCTTTCAAAAAGATATTGACCCATATCAAACACCTACTTGTGCATAAAGAAATAATTCTGATATAAAAGGGTATTTTTACAGCAAAATCGTAGGTCTGAGAGTATATCACAGAAAAAAGAAACAAAAACACAATAGACCCAGTACGTTTTTAATATATTTTAGTTTGAGCGTAACAGACGTACCTTTAAGAATTGAATGTGTTTTTTCTGCATTTCATCGACGTATGAACTGTCAGAAGTTTTACAACTAATGTGCATAAAGAATGTGTTTATGTTAAAATTAGGTGTAAAACTTCTGATAGTTAATAATTTTACTCGATGAAATGCAGAAAAAAACTCATTCAATTCTTATTATTACAACTTACTATAATTAAAGACATTCGTTTAAATTATTTAGCATGTTAAGTCATCACTTATTACCCGGATATATTTTAATGTTTTGTCTGTGTTCTCCAGACGAAATATCCGGCCGCTTAAACACTCCGCTTCCGTAAATTTAAGGCCTTGACCTGTTTACCGTGACACCACTTGAATCAACAAACATCTCTATGTACACAAGACTGATTTAGAACGTCTTAAAAAGCAAAGGACCGTCAATGAATGAATGAATGAATGAATGAATGAACGCAACACGTTGACGATATGCAAAAAGTTTGGTACAAATGTACTTCATACTCCAGTCAAGTTTTTATTTATTCTTGAGAAATAGAGCGGACTGAGGCTTTGTACTGATGACTCCTTTGAAGTTATAATGATAACTGGCCAGCGGTTACTTATTAAATTCGAAGACAAAATTTGCACGGATGGAGACACGGACGGACGGACAACGCAACTCAATATTACTCCCACATAAAATTCGATACGGGTGTATAAAAAGTAAAACTACAACTTACATACAAATATGTAACGACACGTGCTATTTTACGAAGATTAGTGTATTACACATTGTTACGAATAAATGGATAAAACCATAATAATATTACCTGTACGTATTATGTGTTATAAAGATGTCATTTGCCTCCTGCTTTTCAAAAACATCCAGGGTTTGAGACAAAATTTCATCGTAATCATACCCCGTTTCGCTTATTTCATTAAGTTCAGACATTTTACACCGTTTTACTAGCAAGGCTTGTTGAAGGTGTGTAAGTCGGATATCAACCTCGTACAGCGGTCTTTCTTTGTAGGAAAGACCTGTCCACGGGCTTCATGAAACACCTCGAGCGCTACGCGCTCTCGTTGTTACATACAGCCCGTGAACAGGTCTTTCCTACAAAGAAAGACCTCGTACTCGGTCGATATCCTATACTTATATCGGTACCGGGTTTCCTTATACAATCCTTTACAGTGATTTTATTGGAAAGCAACGAAGCGGTAATGAGTAAATATCGCAAAAAGTCGTTTTGCACGTGTCACCTATTGTAATGTATGACCAGTGGTGACATTAAACTGCACAGGCTAAATATTGATCAGCTAAATCAGGCTATCGGTATTCTGAATGCGGCGTCTTCAGCAGCTGCTTTATCCCGATAATTTGGTTGCACGAGAAATAAGGAGACGTTACCTAGTCAAAGGATACGTTCGTGATCGTCGAAGGAGCGGTAGACGGAGTGTCACGACTGCTTCCGATGATAGGCTTATAACGTTGACACACTTACATAATTGATGTTTATCAGCTGCTGAAACAGGGCGATGGTACGGAATGTATTTTAGTAGACAGACAGAAATAAACTGAAGCATACCGTTGTTCCTATTCGTGCACACATGCCCTACTTGGAGTAGATGTTAACCCCATGGCATCGTGCTGCAAGACTAGACTTGTGCCGACGTCACATGCGTTTCTGGCGTGCTGATTTGAGATCTGTTCTGTTCTTCGACGGGTCACGTTTTTCAACATAAGCCATATGAATGGACGTGAGAGTTTATCGCCGGCTGGGAGCACGATATGCAGGTGGTTTGTGTTATTGAAAGATATCGTTTTGGAAGTGGATCAGTTTTAATCTTGGGTGGGGTATTGTCATTAATTAGCGGCAACATCAACGCTCATACTTGCGTCAATGACGTTCTTGCAACAGAGGCTGTTCAATTTATGCAGCATCATGGACCAAACGTCACACTGATACACGTGCACAAACCGCTTTACTCGCACGACGTTATTTGGCTGCTACCAACG
This sequence comes from Saxidomus purpurata, assembly GCA_022818135.1. NCBI lineage: Eukaryota > Metazoa > Mollusca > Bivalvia > Venerida > Veneridae > Saxidomus > Saxidomus purpurata. The sequence continues at coordinate 2,372,979 of JAFMSR010000015.1, forward strand.
TCGACTTTTTAGACTGGCCTGCGAACAGTCCAGATTTAATCCCCATTGAGCACATTTGGCACGAACTTGGTTACGGTGTCCGAACCAATCCTTATTATCATCAATAATGCGCAGGTTATTTCTATGGAAATGTCCGAATGATGTTCCGATTGTAAATAACGGGAAAAGCCGGGTGAAATTCCGATTGAAATGCTTCACAGCTTACTCGGTGCTTACGTACAACGTTACGTCGGCAGTAAGCGACAACTTACGTATATTCATCAGCTTGGTGGACACATGCTATATTGAAACTATTGAATCCTATTGAAGAGGATTTCATTTCATGCTGAAACAGTTTTGAATTCTCAGTAAAGGATCATCTAATTCATTGCTAATTTTGAAAATCACCCCTATATTGTTTCTGGTCAAAGATCTGATTCTTGTCATACTGTACACTAATGAAATTTGACAAACTGTTACTGATGAAATATTATAAAATTGAAATAAAAAATTGAAATAGCAATTTGTTCTCACTCTTTCATTTTGAGAAATATATATGGTGGGTACATTTTAATTTTGCTCAGTATAGTATGACCTATAAAGCTACTGTTATTATAAGTCTTTGGTATATTGTAACATATCATGTGAATGAACTTATCCTTTTTCGTACTATCAAATATTAATACAATTTGTATACAATGTTATATGGGAAACAGTAAAAATCTTCCAACCGTTTCTGTAAATTTGTTTGAAGATGTTCAAAGAGTACTTAAAATAGGCAATTAGAGCCCTATACGCATCCCAATAAACCTTAGATATCTCTTAAATTATTAAAGCAGTTGTGATAAAAGTCATCCACAGTGACTGAATCACAATCAACACTGGGCAAAATTTTGTTGTTGTTTTACTCGTTTGAAAATAAATTGTTTACCATTTAGTGCAATGTATGAATTTATGAATTTCAAGTTAAGAAAAATATTTGAGTAAATCAATCCATTACTGCTTATGCTTATGGTTTTATGGATATGTATTTAAACAGTGGTCTACTCTTAATTTAATTGCATATGATTAATACATAATGATAATCTACAATAGAATCATGACATAATGTAGTGTATGGCTATTGTCAGTTTTTCTGTTCCTTATTCGGCTTTGGTGATTTCACGGTAAATGAATGTTTTGATTCATGATCTGCAATAGAATCATGACATGATGGAGTCCATGGCTATTGTCAGTTTTTCTGTTCCTTATTCGAGTTTGAATAAGGTTTCTTATTCGACTGTGGTGGTTTTACAGTGAAAAAATGAATGTTAAACTCTTACAATCTGATTCATCATGCGGATGAAGGTTTATCTATGATATATCACCCGTATGGAACAGTTTTGATGCAAAAATTACATTTAGCCTTCTGACATTCCATCTTGCATTGTTACGTGTGTATTTGTCCATCTGATATTACATGTTTCTTTTTGATATGCTCTATGCTTAAAACTGGAGAAATGATTACTGCATTTGTCTAAATGGCAAGTGCCATTGTGCAATCGATTTGTGCCTACTTATAATGGAGTACTGCATTGTGTATGCGTACAACTTTTAGTTGCCTTCCATTCATTGCTTAATGATAATTGCCTACGTTAGACTGAAAAGTACATACGCATTAATTAATACTAAGTGTCTATGTGTTCATACGCTTTGTAATTACGTTTACTTTCATTGCGTTGCGCCTCAGCGCAACGCATATTTGGGGTAATGTAACTGGAAGTCACTGGTGAGGTGGCAATGATCAATTTATCACCGTATCGGTAGTAGTGAATAAATTCGTTTTCGATACTGAAAAGACTTCGTTGAAGTTACTGACATTGAACTAAATTCCACTGGTAAACAGTGCAGTATTCTAAATTTGCTACAAAGGCACAGAATAGTTTAATGATAAAAATGATGAATAATCGTGTTTTATAATTATTAAACATTTCTTTTTCGGCAAATAACAGTTCATTTCGGTGAATATTGAGGTATGTGGTAAAACCCTGACCTGACCAGACCAGAACACACAAAAGGCCGACCGTACCAGAAATTTTCGCCGATATGACAAACACACAATAGTGTTATCATTTCAGTATTAAAATATCTGCATTTGGTACATGTGTAACCAAACATGATTTTTCATTGTTAAAGTAATAATATTGAGCACTAAGAGCAGTATCGGAACGTTTTCATCTGTCATAAAATAGAAATTACAGAATTCAATATTAGTTCAACGAGTGTATATAGGCCCGCTCATGTTTTACCGACTTCTGAGTATTCTTTGTTTATATTGTTTTGTTCATATCGGCGGAAATTTCCAGTACGTTTCGTGCTTTCCGTGGTGTAGTCTTTTACCCCCAAAAAATTTTCCAAATTGAAAGACCCGCCATTACGATCTTTGCGGGACTGTTTCTCCCCATTATGATGGTCAGGAAAAATGTTTAAAATATAAAATTAGAAAGTACAGTAACAATGCATTGAATATAGCCTATGCACACTACAGATGACCACTATATACTATTTACATTCGTAAATATCCATCTTACAGGTCAAGTTCGATTATGGTCACATTTGCACTTAATAGTTCAGAGAAACACATGTGTGCACCTGTATGATAGTCGTTATACATTTTCATATTTACATGTTACTGAAAAGCACAAAGCGGGAGCATCCGTTTCCTTTGGAAACTTTCCTTTGCACAAATTTCTAGATTTTGCTCTTTTACTCTAGGTAGAAAAACTCTGACATATTGTAAAACAAATGATTAAATAGAACACCATCTTATACTTACTACTCTGGGAAATACTACAGTCTGTATGCCACAAAGTTTTCCTTGCAATAACGGTAAAATACACTTCCACTTAATATACTTGTATAAATTTTGTATATATGTCTTTGCACAGTTATTGTAGTCATAAACAATTATTATAACACTCTAAACACTGCAACCAGGGATTTGACAGGTATATTGTCGTAATTGCAAGACTCAGTGTAATTTGAAACTAAAAAAACTTGCTTCTTTCTATTCCTTGGTTTTAATCAATCGGCCCCTGTATTAAAGTTGTAAAGTATATTAAGAGTATGCATGTGATTATATTGTCGACCACATTCTAGAGACTACCATCATGTAAATTGGTCAAAATGTTTGTCTCAATGATTTCTAGGTCAAGTTTGAATCTGGATCATCTGGAGTTATATAGAAACTACAATGTAGGTCACACAGTCAAATTAAAGAAGAACCTTGTAAACACTCTAAAAGCCATATTTTATAGCCAATCAAATGAACATTGGTCAAAATGATTGTCTATGTTATATTGGAATGGCGGTCACCTTGGATCCAAAACTAGGTAACAAGATCAGCTCAAGAGATAACTTTTTATTGCTCTAAAAGTCACATCTTATAACTAATTTTATGAGAATTAGCCAGAATCTTCCGGTCTTGGTGATAACCTAACTAAATCTGGAACACATAGAGATCAAGGTTGACTTTGATCACATTGTGTAATAAGTAGGCCATGCACTCAGGTGGACGATATAGGGTCAAGATGGCTACTCTTGTTGGCAGTTCTAGTCAAGTGAAGAAAATCAGTCGATTTAATATGTCTCTCTCTTGTTTTCTAACGTCTCAAAATCGTGTTCCGAAGTCTAATACAGTTCTGCCTTTAATACAAGTCATCATCATTTGGGCAACGCTATCTTCTTTGCTGCGATCGCAGCAACTTTTCTACTTGTTGACTACTGTGCTTGTGTATATATTTATACATAATAGCAGTTAGCATAATGACGAATGCAACTTGTAAGAATGAAATAGAAAGGGAACCAATAATACTTATACCCTGCGACTGCATAAATCAACCAAAACGGGCACCAATGATATTGGTACCCTTTTAAACCGCGAACGAGAACTCTTGTGAATATATCTTTTGCCATTGGTATGAAGTCTGGAGTAACTACCCCTACCATTATGTTAGTAAACAGGTATTTATTGTTTAAGTAAATGTGTTACAATTCACATTTGACATAACTGATAAATCTATTAGCTAAAATAAATAATCGCTTATATTCGGACAGTCATGTAAATATTTCGTCGTTTTGAGCTATTTTTGTGTTTGGGCACAAACTAAAGGCTGTACGTACAGTTTAGATGTAAGGAGATGTATCTCATATAGGAAGATATATATGAGCCGCGCCAAGCAAAAAAGGTCCTTATCGTAATTTACGCGTAATCGAAAATATGTTGTGCTCCGGGGCTGGGGTGTACTCCCCCTGATTAATAGGAGCTTTGGTGTCATCCTGATTAATGGGAGCTGGGATGTATTCCTCATTAATAGGAGCTAGGCTGTGCTCCCCCTGAGTAATAGGGGCTGGGAAGTAATCTCCTCATTAATATGAGCTTTGGTGTCATCATGATTAATGGGAGCTAGGGTGTGCTCCCGCTGAGTAATAGGGGCTGGGGTGTAATCTCCCTCATTAATAGGAGCTGAGATATGCTCCCCTTGATTAATAGGGGCTGGGATGTATTTTCCCCGATCAACAGAAGCTTTGGTGCCCTCCCTCTGATAAATACTAGTGGCCGGGATGAACTTCCTTTGACTGCCACCCCCAGCCCCTGCTACCCCTCCTGAACGTACCGGCGGCACCATAGACTGGATATCATATCCTTCAGAGGTCATGGGTTGTGTTTGATCGGCATTAAGTGTCCCCAACCTCTGGTGACACCCTGGTCTGACCCTGTGTGTTTTCCCTGGGATTAGGTAAGTGACACTTGAGCAGACCCATGCAGAGGGGTGCCACAGGGATCAGCTTGATGAACATCTGACAATGCAATGTTTGACAGGGGTTGGCCCCTCAACATGGCGAATGTGACCAACATGTTGATAAGCCGCGGTAAAAACTTGATTCTCCCGGGTGTCAAATCATACCCCGAGGCGGGGGTATCCCAAAATCCCCCGTGTCTCAATCCCCCGATCGACCCCCTTTGGAGCTGATGTCTCCCCATCCCCTCCAAAACTGACATGCTTACGCCTCAAACCCCTGGCTATTTATTTAAGCGAATAGATTAATCGGTTATGTTAAATGTGAATTATATAATACATTTACTAAAAACTATATACCTGTTTACAAACTCACTTCTTTTTTCGTCTGTTATCGGCGAGATAGTGGGGTAGTTGCTCCCTTTTTCGTCTGTAATCAGCGTGATAGTGGGGTAGTTGCTCCAAGTTTCAAGTTTTATTTCTGATCAATGCTTATTACAAGCATGTGATCATACAAACATGTACATTTGTTATATCCTAGCAACAATTAACATGTGATATTTTGAGGAAAAATAACACAATTCTGTATATTACAGATATATCAAAATGTAGATTTCTGTGTGATACCTTTATTAGGTACATACAATTTAGGAGAATTAGTCAATTTTTGAAGTGAGATAAAATAATTTTACGAAAGGAGGCAAGTTTTACCAGTTTAGTTTTGTTATTGGTACACATTAAATCTCTCAATTTAATCATACTGGCAGAAGAATTATTCTCGTTCGTGGTTTAAAAGGGTACCAGTATTATTGGTGCCCGTTTTGGTTAATTTATGCAGTCGCAGGGTATAAGTATTATTGGTTCCCTTTCTATTTCATTCTTACAAGTTGCATTCGTCATTATGCTTACTGCTATTATGAATGAATTGAATTGAATTAATGCGTATGTACTTTTCAGTTTAACGTAGGCAATTATCATTAAGCAATGAATGGAAGGCAACTAAAAGTTGTACGCATACACGATGCAGTAGTCAATTATAAGTAGGCATAAATCAATTGCACAATGGCACTTGCCATTTAGACAAATGCAGTAATCATTTCTCCAGTTTTAAGCATAGAGCATATCAAAAAGAAACATGTAATATCAGATAGACAAATACACACGTAACAATGCAAGATGGAATGTCAGAAGGCTCAATGTAATTTTTGCATCAAAACTGTTCCATACACCCGTTCCGGCGATGTTTATCGTCTAATAAACCGTGATTTGGAGTCTGATGCGCAATAATTAGACACGAAGGCTGGAGGCCCGAGTGGTTTATAACTGAGCATCATGGTGACAAACAATTTTAGTTGTTCATGGCAGACGTGCATTTCACGAAAAATTTAATGAACGCCTGACGTGTTTTTATTACTTGTCTGTTTTACTGTATATGTAAGGAATTTTACGTTACATCTCTACAGTGGATTTTCTTAGTGTAAGAGCTGTTTTGGCCCACAAAACTCTTCAGTGGTTTATTTAGTTTAATTTAAAACTGTAAAATGCAATATAGCTGGATTTCTACTTTCAGAGGATGTATTGCATGATATAAATATTGTAACATAAAAGTCGACAGTGGTACTTGAAAATGCAATTAGCTCCAACTTATGACGTCGCGTCAAAGCGTTATTTTCTACGAGAATATTTATTTAGCTTCATGCGGCAAAATATGACGTCATATTGACGGCATATCGTTTCCCAGGTTGTTTATGGCATTATAAACCATAACTTATCTACTCTTTATATATAGGGACATAATCGTGAGTCACCCTTTGCGAGGGGAGGTCACTCTTATTGACTCTTGTTTAGGACAATCAAAGTAACCAAATAGCCAGAGGAAGTCACTCTTACTGACTACTTTTTCGAAGTATCAGTTATTTCTCTTTTTTCTGATAACGCCATTTGCAAAATAGCGAGGGGAGGTCACTCTTATTTACTCAGGGGTGCAAGTTGCCAAAATTGAAAATCCTGAAATTTAAGCTGGGGGCCTGGGGGCCGGTAGGACCCCCGGTGGGTCCAGGGCAAAGCCCTGGCCAGGGGTCCAGGGGGCCGGAGGCCCCCGGAAGCTCCTGGTTTTGAGCAATTTCTGAGGGCTTCTGATGCATTACCTAGAAAGGAAATCTATTACAGGACAAGCAGTCTTGCCATAACGTCACAAAATGCAATCCCGAAAATGTCTGGTTTATGCAACCACTCCCCCCATTTTCCACCATTAGAATCTGTTTCGCTTAACCATTCCAATCTCCACTTATTCTTTGCTTCTCTTTCGAGTTCCTTGATATTATATCCCGGTGGTAAAACTTCATGTTTCATATAATTACGAAAAATAACTGCTTTCAAATTTGTTCCTATCGTTTAAAAATCCGCCATTACTGTATGCAAGTGTTGCAATGAATCGATCATTCCTATTGGGTAAAACATCAAATTTTAAGCCAATGAAAATGCGCGATAGATTACATTACAGAACGCTGATACTAAATGCCGGTCTCACGTTCCGCGTTAATTTTTCGGCGCTTCGGACCTTCTGCGGACGTGTAAGCCCCCTCCCCCCCAATAATATCTCCTCGGATTTATACGAATTGGAAAAACGACCCGGATCGGCGCCGGAAATCCGGAATTCCGGTATAATCCGGAACACTTGCACCCCTGTTTACTTATTTTTAAGACAATCCGAGTGACCTGTCACTCGGATTGTCCTAAACTAGGTGAATAAGAGTGACCTCCCCTTGCAATTTTGCAGAAAAAAAGCAAGATTAAGAGTTTCTTACCTTTTCTGATTACACCATTTGCAAAAAAGCAAAGGGAGGTCTCTATTACTCTATTATTTTTTGAAGTGCAAGAGTAACTTCCCTTTTTTCTGATTACACCAAAAAGCAAGGGAAGGTTCTTTTTAGTACAATCAGAGTGACCTCCCTTTGATTTTTTACAAATGGCATAATCAGAAAAAAGGGAGGTAACTCTGATTGTTTTAAAATAAGTCAATAAGTGACCTCCCCTTGCAATTTTGTAGAAAAAAAGATAAGGGAGGTCACTCTGATTGTTCTAAAAATAAGTCATAGTAACCGCTCTTTTTTCTGATTACGCCATATGCAAAAAAGCTAAGGGAGGTCACTCTTATCGAGTTATTTTTTTTAAGTATCAGTGTTAATTCCCTTTTTTCTAATTAGGCCATTGGCAAAATAACAAGGGAAAGTCACTCTTACTGACTGATTTTTTTAGATTGAGAGTTATCTCCCTTATTTATTGATTATGCCATTTGCAAAATAGCAAGGGGAGATTGAGAGTTATCTCCCTTATTTATTGATTATGTCATTTGCAAAATAGCAAGGGGAGGTCACTCATACTGACTTATGTTTTTAAGTGTCGGAGTAACTTCCCTTTTTTCTGATTTCGCCATTTGCATTATAGCAAGGGGAGATCACTGTTACTGACTATCTTAAGGACAATCAGTTATCTTCCCTTTTTCTGATTACACCATTTGTAAAATAGGAAGGGGAGGTCACTCTTATTGACTTATTTTTGAAGTGTCAGTTACTTCCCTCTTTTCTTATTACGCCATTTGCAAAATAGCAAGGGGAGGCCACTCTTACCGACATATCTTAAGGACAATTAGAGTTACCTCACTTTTTTCTGATTATGCCATTTGCAAAATAGCAAGGAGAGGCCACTCTTATTGACTTTTTTCAGGACATACAGAGCTACATCACTTTTTCTAATTACGCCATTTGCAAAATAGCAAGGGGAGGTCACTCTTACTGACTTATTTATTTTATTAACTAAGTATTTTTTTTTTCTTATTACACCATTTGCATATAAACAGCAGTCCATTACTTTCAAACTCTCAAGTGTGATCTTGACCTTTTAGGTAGGGATGCGGGTATTGCACAGGACACATCATCTTGATGAGCTGAACATTTGTGCCAAGTTATTTTAAAATCCTTCAATGCAACACAAAGTTACAGTTCGGACAAGAATGTGGGAATGTATTACAGACAGACGGTGGCATAAAAAGCAAGAGCTGTCAGTAGGACAGTGCGCTCAACTTTTTTCAGTGCCAGTTGCACACAAGACTTTAACTAGGAATTTCTGGGTACAAATCAAGAAACATTTTCACAGCATTATCTTCTTTTGCACACAGATAGGTGTCATAATGGAACATAAGCATTCCAACTTTCAAAGTAATATCTGAAATTGAAAAGACAACAAGTGGACAAGAATGAAAATTTTGAAATATGAATGAAAAGTCGAAAAGGGCCATAATTCAAATCAAATCCTTAACAGAGTTACTTTCTCCTGCCTGTGTTTGGGAATCGTTCGAAACTTTCAAAGTAATATCTCAGTTTATAACAGTTTAGTGAAAAAGTAGACTGGAACAAAAACTTAACCAAGATTCTAAATCGATAAAGGGTCTCGATTAAAAAAAATCCTCGACAGAAATACCTCCTCTTGCCTACAGATGGGGGTAATAATGCAAACAAGCATTCAAAGTTTCAAAGCAATATCTCAAAGGGTTAAGTCAATAAGTGGATTTTACCCATTTCAAAGCAATATCAGTAAAGGTTTTGAAATAAAGTGAGGTGGTACGAAAAACTAAACCAAGCTCAATACACTTTGTAAGTCAAAAAAGGGCCATAGTTCTGACAAAAACCTTGACAGAGTTATGTCCTCTTGTCTGTAGATGGAGGTAATGATGGTAAACAAGTATGGTAAGTTCCAAAGCTATACCTCAAATGGTTTTGAAATAAAGTGGGGTAGTATGAAAAACTTAACCAAGGTGTGACACTTACGCCGATGCTGAGGCGAGTAGGATAGCTCCTCTTTTCTTGGAAAAGTCGAGCTAAAAATTACCAGGAAAACAAACTTTTCTAAGGCCGGATTTGCAATTTATTGCGTATACACTAAAAACTCAAATTTATACAATTGTATTTTGATGCAATCAAATGCAGAACCATCTCAACTGATTGTATTTCTTTATACATTTAAAGAAGTTTCACAGTCAGCCTGTAAAATGTACATGTTTATGAAAATAAACTGAAAATAGTTTCCGTAACAGAACCCAGATGAAAGAGAGAAGCTGAGTCTGAATTTCATTAAGAAACTGTCCTGTAACAGTTAAGGTTTTATTCATATTTTACTCAGGTTTCTTCCCAACACATCTTCTAAGTGAAATGATTAGTTGTCTACTAATCGACTTCTACACTGATTTTCTCCACAAAATATAAATCCAACAAAATATTCACTATATTCTGAGATGATGAAATTTCCAAACACGAATAGAAAGTGAATCTTAACATCATACTGGCATACATAGCAATTCAGTGATTGAAGTGTTTGCATTAGGTCAAGCCAAGTCACTATACTGATTCGAGTATCGCCCCAAAATCAAGAGACTATTTCAGCACTCTACAGTTCCAGGAGTATACAACAGTGTTCAAGGAAGTGGCATCAATTATTCATCACTTTTGTTTAAGCAGAATGCTGATGACAGAACATAAACATGTACATGTATATGCTATCTTCTGTATCGCTCCCTTTTAAAATGAAACCACAACTGCATAATGTTATTTGCAAACTGACATCTAAAGCTCCTTTTGTACGAGTGTTCCCATTCTTTACTTACAATCTTGAACGCTATGTCCTGAAATAAACATTTTTTTTTCAAAATAAGTTAAAAATTTAAGATTTGAAACAAGGCATATAATTATTCTAATTTAAAGTGACAGTATGCGCATTTTTTTCAAGTAAAAATCCAGCTGAATATGGTGTGTGTACAAAAGCGTAGAGGAAATAATAGCTTTTAACCCAATACACCAAACTCTTCACGCTACCAGTATGAAATAATAACTTTCCATATACTGATTTTCTTATTTGACTGGGGGAGTCAATTTAAGAAAAGAACAACTGCATGCAGGAGTTGCTTCCCTTCCACTGCCGAAATCTCTACCAAGACACAATCGACTATCATTTTATGATTCCGATTTTTTATACCTAAAGCACCAACTTCAAATACTAATGCGGCATAATCATTAATTTAACACATTTAAATGAACAGCAACCAAAAATTGCTTTTATAAAACTGTCACCAAAAATACACTATGTGCAGTAAGATGCGCATAATGTCACTTTAAAACTAAACTAGAGCTATCACTAAATGTGATTAATACCCCCAAAAGGATTGCTTTATAAACTGAAGAAGTTCGTAGTAACATAATACCTTGCAAACAAACTAAAAAGAGATATTGTTCTTAGCAGTTCCTCTCATTGTGCTTGACCATTGTATGAAGTTGTATTGAATTCCAACTTGTAGTTTTCGAAAAATGCTCCAGACAGGGAAAAGTAACAAAGGGCAATAACCCTGTAATTAGTCAAGATGGAGTTATGGTTACTGTGCACTGCACTCCCTCTCACTGTGCTTGACCATTGTATGAGGTTGTACTGAATTCCAACTAGCAGTTTTCAAGTTATGCTTCGGACAAGGAAAACTAACAAAGGGCAATAACTCAGTAAATACTCAAGAAAGAGTTATAGTTCTTGTACACTGCACTTCCTCTGAGTGTGCTTGATCATTGTATGAAGTTGTATTGAATTCCAACCAGTAGTTTTCAAGTTATGCTCCGGACAAGGAAAAGTAACAAAGGGCAATAACTCTGTAATTAGTCAAGAAGGAGTTATAGTTCTTGTGCACTGCACTTCCTTTCAATGTGCTTGACCATTGTATGAAGTTGTATTGAATTCCAACTAGTAGTTTTAAAGTTATGCTCCGGACAAGGAAAACTAACAAAGGGCAATAACTCAGTAAATACTCAAGATAGAGTTATAGTTCTTGTACACTGCACTTCCTCTGAGTGTGCTTGATCATTGTATGAAGTTGTATTGAATTCCAACCAGTAGTTTTCAAGTTATGCTCCGGACAAGGAAAAGTAACAAAGGGCAATAACTCTGTAATTACTATAGATAGAGTTATGGTTCTTGTGCACTGCACTTCCTCTCAATGTGCTTGACCATTGTATGAAGTTGTATTGAATTCCAACCAGTAGTTTTCAAGTTATGCTCCGGACAAGGAAAAGTAACAAAGGGCAATAACTCTGTAATTAGTCAAGATGGAGTTATAGTTCTTGTGCACTGCACTTCCTCTCAATGTGCTTGACCATTGTATGAAGTTGTATTGAATTCCAACTAGTAGTTTTCAAGTTATGCTCCGGACAAGGAAAACTAACAAAGGGCAATAACTCTGTAATTAGTCAAGATGGAGTTATAGTTCTTGTGCACTGCACTTCCTCTCAATGTGCTTGACCATTGTATGAAGTTGTATTGAATTCCAATTAGTAGTTTTCAAGTTATGCTCCGGACAAGGAAAATGCAACAGACCGCCCGACCGACCGACCGACCGACCGACCGACTGACCAACCGACCGACCGACCAACCACCGGGTGACTCCTATATACCCCCCTAAACTTCGTTTTGGGGGTATAAATATTAACTTTCACATAAGTAGCAGCGTTATCATTATTTCATTATCAATATTTCATTTATCATTATTTCAATAACCATGCATATACTCTCAGTTTCAGAAACAATACACCAGCCAGATAATAGTATGCATTTTATCAGGATCAATTGTGCAAAGTATCAATGTACAATGTAAGGCTTTGAAGACTGTGGCACATTTTCAATCCACACTTCAGCACAACTAACAACAAGAGGGCCAAGATGGCCCTATATCGCTCACCTTGGTACAAGTCCACTTGCCTGGTGGAAGATCACTAGATAATGTTATATACCAAATAAGTTTTCCTATATACGCCTTTGTAAAACAAATGATCCCCCCGGGCAAGGTCAATTTTGACCCCAGGGGCATAATTTGAACAAACTTTAAAGAGGTCTACTAGGCAATGCTACATGCCAAATATCTAAGCTCTAGGCCTTGTGGTTTCAGAGAAGAAGATTTTTAAAGTTTTTACTATATAAGCCTATGTAAAACTAAGTGACCCCCAGTGCGGGGTCAATTTTGATCCGGGGCTCATAATTTGAACAATCTTGGTAGAGGTCCACTAGCCAATGCTACATGCCAAATATCTAAGCTCTAGGCCTTGTGGTTTCAGAGAGGAAGATTTTTAAAGTTTTTCCTATTTTTTGCCATAGCAACCAGAGTTCTGCATGGAATGGAATTCTTTGAACAATTTTGGTAGAGCTTCATGCAAGGAACATTCCTGCATAGTTTTATCAACATTGGCCTAGAGGTTTCAGAGGAGATGTCATTTGAATCAAAATGTTGACGGACGACGGACAATCATCGATCAGAAAAGCTCACCCTGGCGTAGCCAGGTGAGCTAAAAAGAGACTATCAGACAGAATTAACAAATTATTGTAAAACACAGTCAAAAGTAACTGGAATATGAAAAGTGTGTTTGTCATGTAAACCCTAATGTTGTACAATTACAAATTCGCATCAAATTGGGTCCAAACGTGATAGAAGCTAACATCTGACTACCTACCTCATAAGGTGGTCCAGCATGGAACCTTAGTACGGCAAAGTCTGGATTCTCTGGTATAGGAGTCTGAAAAGCAGTCAACATGTGCATTTTTGCATCTTTAACCAAGATGAGTTTTGTCAAACAACTCAAAAAAAGCTCACTTCTACTTACAAGGCAGTGAATAGCATATGAATACATGTAGCAACAAATAGAAATACATTGTATGTCAGAACATTTAGAGCTAAAATACCCCTACATTTTATGCCCTTCGCCCAATAAATGGTTTCCCTCATTACACCAAACCTTAATAACTACATGATTAACATTTGTGACATGCTCATTTGAAATCCAGTATGTGGTTCAGGGGTTACAAAGTGGGCACAAAATTATGTCACATGAGCTTTGACCTTGACTTTGAACTAAGATAGCTGAGATACCCTATATGCACATCATCTTGATATGGCAAACATTTTAGCCAAGTTTCATGAAAATCCTTCAAGGGGCATTGGCATTCAGCTGGCTCAGCTAAAACATGTTTTGCATGTCATATCAATAATCTGACCATTTGACCAAAGTTTCATGTAAATCTTACAGAGTAATGGAGACTTACATGAAGTCTCATAAAATGTGACCTTGACCTTGATCATCTCAATGAGGTTACATCTTGATTCTACTTTCAAGAAAATCCTACACGGGATTTCAGAAATATAGTCTCATGACCTTTGACTCCTAAGTGGGAGCATGACCTTGAGCTGTGGGATGGAACATAGGTTCTGCAATTCATTCTGATGACATGAACATAAGTTTTATGAAAATCCTTCCAAAGATATTGAGGTGACTTGAAAATAAAGTGTGACTTTGACCTTGAGCCAACAAGGTTGGAACATGGGTTCTCTGTTACCTTGATGAGATGAACTTTGACCCAAATTTTATGAAAACCCTTAAAGGGGTTCAAGAATGGACATGAAAAACCATCGACTCTTTGACCTTGAGGTCACATCACGAGTTGAGACATGTGTTCTTCACGTCCCCTTCATGAGATGAACAGTTGACCTCAGTTTGATGAAACTCTTTCAATGGGTTTAGGAGACATGGAGCGGACACAAAAACAACAGACCAACCCACAAGCTGACCCCCCACCCCAAAACATTGTGGTGGTATAATTAGGCTTCATTTTTCATAGGTTTTAAAGTATACTAAACATAATGACATAACTTTTACAACAATCTTCACAAGTCTGCAGTACTTACAATTGTGTATTCCGGCGTCCTTGACTTGTCAATGAGATCTGGATAAAATATCTGTAATCACAAAAATAGGGCAACTGCTGTTAATATTTAAACTAGAACTATCATTGAAGGTTATGAAAACCCAAGTCCTACAGCCTCTTGCACACAGGACATGAACCTTAAAGTGACATTATGCGCATCTTACTGCACATAGTGTATTTTTGGTGACAGTTTTATAAAAGCAATTTTTGGTTGCTGTTCATTTAAATGTGTTAAATTAATGATTATGCCGCATTAGTATTTGAAGTTGGTGATTTAGATATAAAAAATCGGACTGATAAAATGATAGTTGATTGTGTCTTGGTAGAGATTTCGGCAGTGGAAGGGAAGCAACTCCTGCATGCAAGTGTTCTTTTCTTAAATTGACTCTCCCAGTCAAATAAGAAAATCAATATTTGGAAAGTTATTATTTCATACTGGTAGCGTGAAGAGTTTGGTGTATTGGGTTAAAAGCTATTATTTCCTCTACGCTTTTGTACACACACCATATTCAGCTGGATTTTTACTTGAAAAAAATGCGCATAATGTCACTTTAATGTAATATTATAAGGCTTTTGACTAGGAAAGCATAACACAATCACTCCTGTGAAGTTTCGTTCAATTCTGGCAAAGGGTTTTGAAGTGAAACATGCACAAAAATCTCCATGTACGCTGTAAAAAAAAAAGAACACCAAAGGGCCATAACTCTGAGAAAAATAATCTGAATGAAAACTGCCAAGAGCATGCTTAGTACCAATCACTACAGGCCTGTGAAGTTTCATTCCAATGTGGCATTGTGGGTTTTGGACATGAAATGCCATTTTTTGTGAGTAATATAATACAAACATTTACACATGTTTAGATATAAATAAAAATCAACATTAAGTTTGAAGTCTCAAGCTTGGTCAACGAAGGAAACAGCCATCCATTCATACCAAAGTATTAAATCTGTTTTTCTTAGAGTACCTTGAACACCTGTCAGTAATTAATGTACATTTGCAAATTGAGTATTGAATACATATTACATGTATACTGTCGTGAAAAAATCCTCAATCATAATTAACACAAGTTGCAAAACATTTATTCACTGATTTCATAGAAAATAAAATCAACAGAATGTGTTTTTTTCATACTTACATTGAACTTGTATCCTTGTACTATTTTTGGTGGTGGGTTATCTATGTCATAGTGAGTCTGATTATATTTATTCCATTCAAAACCCTGTAAACAAACATAAAGTTGAAACTGAGATAACATTTCTAATACAGATATATTTTATGTAAAACGTGTCTTAATTGGGATGCTCCGTGGTACATGTAAATGACGTGTAGTTTTTGAGAAATGACTTTTAAAACTGAGCTGCATAATCATTAATGTTTGAGATGAATTAAAGACTTAAGTTTTACCTTCAAGCTGGTCTAAATCTACAGCTTCAAAATTTGTAAAACCAAATATATTCTGGATTAACTTTAAATTTCAACTAGAATTGTTTTTTTCCTTCATATTTAAGACCCCTGTGACCTTGATCCTTAACAACATGACCCCAAATTGCAATATGCACAACAACACTTCAGACTGATGCTTCTTACCAAATTTGATGAAGGTCCAACAAGGAATTTTGGCTATTACCAGTGGACAAGGTAAAGTGGACAGATGGCAAGGGGATAAATTAGTGGTTAGAATATCAAATTATAAGAAAAACACAGTTGTATAAACTTCAACCAATGGTTCCCATTTTTATAAACTGTGGCAAATATCCAAGCTGTTTTTTCCAAAAGACTGCTCATGAAAATTGGCCAAAATAAATACACATCTTCTATTCAACACTAGGTCTCCATTCGGAATGGACTGAGTTACAAATTTCTAGTATCTAAGCTGAACATCAGCTATATGTATATCTATTGAAGAGTTAATGTTCGTACTCTTATGAAGGAAATTTAGTCCCTGAATACCTACCGTATGTACCCTGTTGAAGAACCTAGGTTTCCTAGGTCTGTATTTATCTGACCAGAGGAAGGATTGTTTCTCAAGCTCATGCTGGACACTGAACTGTGCCTCCTCATCATCCATCCCTTCCTTAGCTTTCTGAACAAATTCTGCTTCATGATCCAGCTGTAATGTAACAACAAAATTAAAGTGCTGAAAGTACTGGTGGCAAATTTATTTAGAGATGTAATTTAGAGATAAATGGAACAAATGTTGTAATGCAACAACATTATCAAATAAAGAATTTAAATTCTGTATCTGGTTCAAGTATCATGTTTACGTTATCTGATAAAAACAGGCATCGTGAGACCGTACCCGCACTCTGCCTGTAGATTTCACTTGTTTTCTCGCTAGCTCTAACTTCTTCATATCATCTGCGGGGTCGTATATCACGGCATCCATGTCATCTATATCGGCCGGCGAGAAAAGTTTTGGGGAGTAACTGCGGAGCCTGTAGTCTATAACACATTGATCCTCTTCCTCCTCAGGTACAAGATCTTCCTCTGTTATCAAAGGCTCGTCATCACTTCCCTCTTCACTACTTTCTCTTGTTTCTTGTTCGCTAGTAAATGTTCAATAAATGAGTAACTTCATAAATATAATATAAACATAAATATTAAGAAGCCTTCTTAAGGTCACATATATAATCAATTTAGCTACAAAGTTATTGTGCGACAAACAGGGTAACCTGTAAAAAGTACTTTCCTTTTCCCAGAAGCAGGAAGCTTCTCTTTACCCTGACATACCCTGTTTATTGTTGAGTGCCAAGCAAGGGAGCTATAAGTACCATTTTTCACTTCTTTGGTATGACACATTTGGGGATTGAACTGACGGACTCCCAAACATAAAGCAGATGCTCTAACCACAAGGTTATCGATGTCAATATGTACATTATTACACACATCTGTAAGTATGTTTTAGTTCAGTCTTCGAGCGAAATCTTCATTTGATGAAGTTGTAGCTGACCAAACTATGACATACAATTCATTACAGACAGTAATAAATTCTCTTGGAAAGTTGATTATTAAATTTAACGTCATTTGATTGGCATTTTTTAAAAAATTTTATTTACTTTTTTTTTTCTTTTCTTGCTCTTAAACGCTTGAAAATTGTTCTTTTTGCTCTAAAAAGATTCTTGCTTAGCAGTTAAAAGTTAATGTCAGTAGGTAGATTGGAAACACACATATTTTCTTTTTTTTGGCCTTAGGTCAAGAGAAAAGAGGTTAAAGTGTAGTTATCAGAAACACAAATAAAAGTACTAAAATGAGCCTTAACAGTCTAATATTTTAAAAATACAAGGATTGTTTATATCAGACAGATACTCTAATATTTTATTACCCAGAAGTGCTTGGACCCGCCTCTTCCTGTTTTACTTGTGTTTCTGCTTTCTCCTCGCCTGAAACAGAAGCTGTCACCTTTGGTACAGGGCTATCCCTTCTTTGTACTGGAGTGGATCTACCTGATGAAGGAGTCCCTTCCCTTCGTATCCCAGCAGGAAACAATGGGTTTGATTCAATACCTTGCTGTAAAGATAAAAACAGATTCATTTCAGAGAAATAAAATTGTTGACATTTATACCTAACAGTACACATACCTACACATAATTATGTACAGTACATATCATTTATACCTACACATATGTAGTGTACGTATCATTGTATAATTTAGAAGGCTTTGAAATCTAAAACATATTTATTTACACCTCAGATATAACTTGCTGAGCCTGAATGAAAGCAGACCACGAGCCTAGTTTCAAGCTGCTCGCTCCCAGACTTCGATGAAAGAATAGTTTAAAGGGATGTGCACAGAAATAGTACAGCCTCAACAGCAAACAGGGCAGATCATTATCCTATTGTACTGTACAATTTTAACGCCTGTTTCAACTGTACTTCTGTCATTTTTACAGTGGGCAGTTTACCTAACCATCGCTCTTAGCAAGAGCCGGTACTAGAACCCTATCCTCCGTAAGAAACTGCCAACTTTCTGTTATTAGAGACAATCATGGTCAATAGCAGGGCTTGAATCCATGACCCTCAATCTATGAAAAATTACAGTGATTTCAACTCAGCGCCTCTTAACCACTCAACCACGGAGGCGGACGAAGATCATGATCAAAGTGTATGTGCTACAAATTTTCTCACAATCTACACTTGTCACAAAGGAATCTGGCAAAGTCACTTGCCATCAGCAAGGTAGTAGTTTAACATGCTGAATCAATGAAATAAAAATTTACAACTGACACTATGAGAGATGCTAAAACTTACCTCTTGTTTAAGCTTGAACAGTTTTCTCCTGAGGTTCTCTTGGTGACGCTCCATTAATCGTGTTTTTGCCATGTGAGCTTTTAATTGTTGTAATAAAGATTCCCAATAACCTGAAAGGAGCCCAATCATGTAAAACTATAAGATTCAACGATAACAACTATAATATTTAAATAAAGATGACTACTGTTACAATAGTTTCTTTACCATTTTGAGGGAAGAGGCCAAAATAATGATTATACTATACTGCTAAAAATTTAAAACAAAGTTTGGAAAAATTTATGACTAACCTACATCCACCCCTTCTCCACCTTCTAGTTTTTTCCTCATCTGTTCTTCTAACAGCTTTAACTGTTTAGTTGTTTTACCTTTGAATACTGATACAACCTCATCATTTACTGCTTCATTGACA
Source organism: Saxidomus purpurata (assembly GCA_022818135.1). NCBI lineage: Eukaryota > Metazoa > Mollusca > Bivalvia > Venerida > Veneridae > Saxidomus > Saxidomus purpurata. Next base: position 2,392,176 of record JAFMSR010000015.1, read on the forward strand.
CCTTCTCTTCTGTCTCGGAAATCTGTTATAGACACGATAACATATTCAGGTTTACAACTGTTTTTAGTTTCCTGTCACTAAGTTTGAAAACCAGTCTGTGATATTTATTGCCAGTCTAGTAGCATTTACAACCAGCCTAGCTATATTTTTTCTAGTAGTACCACAATTACAACCAGTCTGACCACATAGGGGACATTGACAACAATTCTGACCACATTTTCAACCAATCTGGTTGCATTAACAACCAGTCTCCCCACATGTAAAACCACTCAGATTGCATTAACAAACAGTTTCCCCACATGTATAAACAGTCTTTCCCCACATATATAAACAGTCTGATGGCATTAACAACCAGTCTCCCTACATGTATGAACAGTTTTGACTGCATTAAAAGCCAGTCAACCTACACACATAACCAGTCTGATTGCATTAAAAGCCAGTCTTGCAGTATTTTAACCAGTCTGGCTACATTTACAATGATTATCATTCTGGCTTTGCTTTGGAAATGCAAATAAATGATATCATAGAGATATATATATTAAATTTAAAGGTTTTCATGGTAAAACTTGAAACTTCATGCAGAGACATGACATATTTTACTGATCAGTCTCTCGGAATTTCTTAACTGCTTTAACAAACCTATGAAAAGAGGAATAAATTTAAAAGAAATGTAGGAGATTAATTTCAGTCCTATTTACTCTTGAATCTGCGAAAGGGGTCACAAAAGTCACCAGGACACTTCCCTTAAAGCAGCAAAGGATTGTTATATCTTAAACAGTAATTCTTCCAATAAATGTGCACTTGTATCAGGCAGCCACCTGTCATCAAGTCATCATCTGTTTATTTTTCTTGCTATGTAACACAGGATCTACTGTATCAAGACAAAAAGTAAATTCTTGCATATCAGATTGGTATTCCATGTGATTTTAACCATACCAGAAAAATCGGTCTGGAACCCAACTGTGCCAGACGACTCTCCTGAATTACTTGTGACGTAAAATTAAAACTATTGTGACATCATTTTCCGAAACACAGCATCTGGATATTGTTTGTTTTTATATGATAATGCATCACTTTGATACGTTTGTATTTAGAAATCTATTCTTAAGTGCAAGACAGTATGCAAGAAAAAGTTTCTACCATGAGACATTTGGTTGAGATGGAAATATCCATTAGCAGCGGGAACTCGCCAAAACAGTCACCCTCGGTAATGGATATTTCTATCTGAACCGCATGTTTATGACAGAAACTATTAATCTTACCAACTGAGTGCTCCATCTTTTTCAACTTGACGAGTTCATCCTGTGTAACAGTGACAATATCCTTCCAGTACTCTGTATTCTTTCCTTGCTCTAACTCCAGATATACTTTGATGTCCTCTAACAAATCTTCAAGGTCGGACATTGTTAAACCCTGTGGAAAACATAGTTCCATGTCAAAGTATGATCTATAGTATGCATGCTGACATCAGCTAATCCAAGTACCAGAAAGTACAATGTACACTATAGTTCAGCAACAGTAAATGAAGTGTAACTTACACGTTCTCCTCTGTTTTTATTGCTGTATTTTAATAAGTTTCAAGCGCAGACACTTGCTAACTGTTGCTCTTTAGTCTTCAATTTCACAAAACAATTACATTCTAAGTACATATATAGTATCCTTGGCAAGGATTCAAATTCCAGTTTTGGACAGCATATTTAACACTTCTTTGCAGAGTGAAAAGTACACACATAATGACATTTTTTACAGTGCTGTTGCAGCGGCCAAGCTGCTTGACTGGTTTTCAAAGAGTTTCTGGTTCTTGCCTATATCTCATCAAACTTCTTGTCACCCTTTAAAATTTCAGACCATGATGGGAAGCAATGCAGGTTTAAAAGGGTACTTTACAGTACCGTCGCTGAACTTTGAAACAAAAAACAACCATTATTAACTGGCACATCAGTACAGTCTTCTCATAGTCTATATTGCTTGCCTTTCACTTGGTTAAATTTATATCAATTAGGAAATCAATAATAATAGGCAGTTCTGCGACTTTTCAACAATTGCATGCAAACAAAAAGTAAGTTTATGGTACAAAAAAATACTGGCAGAATAAATCTAGCTTACATAAAGGTATGTGTATGGCTCATGCATTTCTACCGCCAGTTCATCGTCCTCCGCACTAATGTACTTGGCCAGCAAGTCTATCGGCTTTGCACGTCCGTCCTGGATTCGAATCTCTGACCGCATCTTAGCTTGCTTCAAGTGGAACTAAAAACACAGTAAAGTTTTAAGAACTAGAATTGTGTCCAAAGGACACGGATGCCCCCACTGTGCAGATGTGCTCATAAACAAGAGCAAGCATATCTGTATGTAAGATTTTTATGTGGAACTTTTTCATTCCACTGTTTCATTTCTGTACATATACCTAAAATGATCTACAGGTAACCTTATGTACATGTTAAATTAAATTACAAATGTAAAATTTATATGTTCAATTATTTATATGGTATATAGTGAAAAAATCAACAAAGGGCCATAATTCTGTTAAATTTGGTCGCAACAAATTTATATGGTATATAGTGAAAAAATCAACAAAGGGCCATAATTCTGTTAAATTTGGTCGCAACAAAAATTTCTTCCTTTACTACCATCTACACATTAAAGCTGTTCATCCCTGGAAGTTTAAGCAAAATCTGCCATCCGGTTTAAGAGGAGTTGCGTTCACAATATTTCTATATGGTATATAGTGAAAAACTTAACAAAGGGCCATAATTCTGTTAAATTTGGTCGCAACAAAAATTCCTTCCTTTACTACCATCTACACATTAAGGTTGTTCATCCCTGGAAGTTTAAGCAAAATCTGCCAACCAGTTTAAGAGGAGTTGCGTTCACAAAATTTCTATATGGTATATAGTGAAAAAAATCAACAAAGGGCCATAATTCTGTTAAATTTGGCCGCAGCAAAAATTCCTTCCTTTACTGCCATCTACACATTAAGGTTGTTCATCCCTGGAAGTTTAAGCAAAATCTGCCATCCGGTTTAAGAGGAGTTGCGTTCACAAAATTTCTACATAGTATATAGTGAAAAAATCAACAAAGGGCCATAATTCTGTTAAATTTGGTCGCAGCAAAAATTCCTTTCTTTACTACCATCTACACATTAAGGTTGTTCATCCCTGGAAGTTTAAGCAAAATCTGCCATCCGGTTTAAGAGGAGTTGCGTTCACAAGATATATAGTGAAAAAATCAACAAAGGGCCATAATTCTGTTAAATTTGGTCGCCGCGAAAATTCCTTCCTTTACTACCATCTACACATTAAGGTTGTTCATCCCTGGAAGTTTAAGCAAAATCTGCCATCCGGTTTAAGAGGAGTTGCGTTCACAAGATTTCGGGACGTACGGACGGACGGACGGACGGACTGACGGACTGACGGACTGACGGACGGACGGACAAGTGCAACGCTATATGCACCCCACTTTGTGGGGGGCATAATAAAAAGTACTATAAACTGTGAAATTTTTGTGGGAAGCTTCACGACTTGAGAGCAGACAGACTTACATGTATTCACAAATTTTCAATTTGCGAAAGGAGAATTCTCTAATAATAAATATATGTGGAAAGAATCTTTCATAAGATTTTTATATTAGCAAAGTGGGAAATTTCCTAAAAATAGGGAAAATTAAATAATCGCAAATATATTCAAATTTAGAGTAAATGGTTATGTAGAGATGAACCTTCATATTCCAACAATGAGCTCATGAGGAAAAATTGATAATATGAATGATTTCTGATGCCAATTTTAAAGCTTGTTACTATTAATAATTCTACTTGTTACTATAATTCTACTTGTTACTATTAACATCTCTACTTGTTGCTATCAATATTATGTACTTATTTTTTTATTCTCGATTGTGAAACAAGTTTTTACAACTTAAGATTTATGGTAACAATACTTACAGTATCCTCTGATTTCTCCCATTCTCTGTAGTATTCAGCTTCCTTCTCACGCTGCAACATTTCCTAGAAATACAACAATCTGTCTGTTTCAGTTTCACAATAATTTTCATTTGTACATTTTTACTTTCGTTTTGTACAGCTGACAAGTTAATGTAATAAAGGTTACTATTGTATCTTGTCATCTAATTCTTAATTAGAACAATCCCTGTTCTCCCTCTACAAGTAAAGGCAGAGGTCATACTTTTATTATCATTTTACTTCTAAAATCCACTTGTCTGTTCCAATTATAGTTCCAAGGGGTGCTCACCTGTCATGGGATTTACCAACTGACTACAAAACAGTGCAGACCGGGTCTGGACCCCATTGTTGAGAACATTAACCAGCTGTTAAGCCAGCTGTCAATTTACTTTTGATTGAATAAAATGATTCTGGGTGGTCAGCACTAGTGGAATATTCTGATTTTGCTTTGAAGAGATTTTACGTCGATTAAAGTTTTGAACAAATTGTTGGACGATTTAACCGGCTGTTAAGTTAACCGTGAGTTAAATTTTGATTCAAATTACTACTTGCACTTATATCAGTGTGACGTTTAAAGATTTTTTCTTAAAGTTTGTTTTACTTTTCTTAACACATACAATATTTAACTAAGTCTTTCAAAATGTAAAAATAAAACCCTGAAATTTAAATGATGGTTATTTTAACTACGGGATAAAGTTTCAACAACCAGGTCATGCATGCTGGTCAACAGTATTGATTCTTATCTGACACACATGAGTGTGTATTTTCAGCAAGCTTTTGAAGATGGTTCAGAACAATCTATTAAAAAAACAACTTGTTTTTTACCCTTTCTTTTTCCCTTTCTTCTCTCTCTTTTTCTCTTTCCAGTCTCCTCTTCTTCACTTTCTCAAGCTCTACCTGAAATACACAGTAAACAAATGCAACAGTTTCTTTAGAAAGTCATATAATTTGAAGCTTATGATAACTAAGAAACGGCAAACAACACTCAATGACTTTCTTCAGCATTATCTAACAATACACATACAATGTAAGTCTACTGCAAATAAAAAATTGTGATTTTCTCACTAAGGTCAAATTCAAACCCCTTCCCCACATAATTTCTTAGAAGGACTTTTCTATATTTCAATATGGACTACATATTGTACTGTGAATTGGCTAATATTTGCGATTATTTAATTTTCAGTATTTTCACAAATTTCTTTCACACAGATTTACTATAAGAGAATTCTCCTTTTGTGAATTTAAAATTGGGAATAAGTCTGTCTGCTCATAAGTCATGAAATTTACGTCACGCAAAAATTACCCAATTTACAGTATACCATCAATTGTTTACAGGAGTGCACAAATAAACATGGACTGGTCTGAATAGTTAATGGTCCAGAGCATGTACACGCTCTACAGATCTGCAGTGAGTACAAAGGTAGAATCAACCTGGGGGTTGCGGATTCGAGTCCCACTGGGGCTACAGCTGTATTACCTCATATGACATCAGTACTAGTTTTTCCAGAAAGCAGAATCGAAAGTGACTCATTTAGCTTCAAGATTTCTTCACAATCGAGCTAAAATAAATATGTATAACCTAAAAGGTAGAATCACTTGCCACCAGCAGAGCCAATATCTGAAAGGTATTTTATGGAAATTGATGAACTTGCTATTGATACAAGTTCTAAGCTCAGATTGGTGAAGGAAAGAAACTTTTAAAATGGACACTTTACAGACAGATTTCTTTCAATATTATCAAAAAAAAAGAGATTAACTAACTCTATTTTCTTCCATCTTTTTCTTTGTCATCTGGTGAATCTCTTCATGGTCCAAGGTTTCTTTGCCTTCCTTTGAAATCTTCTTAGACCAGACAAATGTCTCAGTCAAATGTTCATCACCAAATGGATTATCCACATTTGTGTAACCCTGTAAAGTAAAAAAAATTTCAGCACATGAATCCAGTATCATGAAAACAGTATTTACCGTCAATGGATTGCATATATAGCTTCAAATGGATTGTATTTACATCAGTTGGATTGTTCTTTACAAACTTAAATTAGTTGCATATTATCAAATGGACTGCATGGCATCTGACAGATTACGGAAGAATATGTGATAGGGTCATCCCAGAGAGGTTTCATGCTCAAACCCTAATGGAACAAAGGATCCATACATGGTACCCGTGCTGCTGGTTTAACTAGGCAACACACTCAAAGTTTCTTAGTATGTTTGAGACTTTTGTACAACAGTTATTCAAACACAATGTACATGTATAATAATCATCAAATTATTTAAAGGCAAATTCATTTAATTAGTTTTTGAAATGATCAAACATTTACACGTAGTTGTTGTTCCTTTTAGATAATACAGAGATTCCATTATGTAAGAGCAGTTACTCTCTTTGTTATGGTTTGAGTCGCTGACTTGAAATCACTGTAATCTCTCATAGATTGAGGGCCATGGGTTTGAGCCATACTACCGACCATGTCTTTATATGTGAGAAAGTTGGCAGTTCCTTATGGAGGATTGTACTTGAAAGATGGTGAACTTCCGTCTGTTGAAATTACCATACTATGATTGGAACAGGTGTAAAAGTCTTACAACAGCCTTTGTTTCAGAGTTTACGCCACTTTTCAGAATTAAAAGATAACACAAAAGTCACAAAAATTCGTTATTTTCATTGCATTTCAGACAATAAAACCAGATGAAAAATAACTTTACTACATGTATACCATATATTCTTGATCCCAGCCCATTTTTTCTCTTCTTTTTCTGTCTTTAGCATCCTGCAAAGAATCTTTTAAATAAAATATCAAAAAAGCCTGCAATATAATCCTTTTCCATCAATGAAACTGCAGAAAAATCAACTTTCAAGCATATCAATTACAGAGATACACAACTAAAACAGCAAATATGTACACTTCTACACCTAAGTGACATCTACACCTCATCAAGCTTCAGACGATTCATCTTAGAACACTTTAAATTCTTGCATACCCCTCCGGGAAAGTACTGGCGGAACCCCAAGCGGAGGGAAAAGATCAGTCTATACTTTCCCTAGGGAAAGTACATCTCAGGCTTACTTGACAGCATCCGAACTACTTTCGTGTATTCAACTCGTACCTGGAACACTTTATTTCCGAGATACGTTTCACGGTGGTTTATATGTGAAGGACAGTAATGTTTTACGTAAACGTAAACTAAGGTCTGATAAGAAAGCACACACTTAAATATTTTTCAAGTAAATGTGACAGGAATGTCATTTTTAGGAATGGTTCGAATTTTCAGGGTACGCAGTAACGGTTCAAATTACGAAAATTGTTGGTAACGAATATCCATGTAGTTTTGAAGCGAGAGTTGATTGCGAAAAGAAATGGTGCTTTTTATGGTGTCACAAGCAAGAGCATCAAATTTTAGAAATGTATAGCAACAGAATCTATTCACATTTCAAAGAACATACCTGCATTCAAACATTTTTTCAAAACAAATAATGGCGGTAAATGACGTCACAGCTTCTCTTGACAAATGATGTCACTGTGTAAACAAAACCAGTTAATTAAGTCAATGTCGGTGGTATAGTCGCATTAATCAAGTAAACTGGACGTGCGTCAGGAGAATTTCTGTTTAGGATTTAATTAATACTTTTTTGTTTCGCAACGTAAATAAAGTACAGTTTTAGATACGATCAAGCACTATGTTTTTAGCGCTAGATACATAAACAGTGGTTAATTCACGTGTGAACCTACCAAATTTCCTACGCAAAGGGGTTCCATGCGGGGAATTATATTTAATCAACATGAAGTTTTGATTTACCGCTCAACATAATAGGGCCTATTAAGCGGTTTTCTCGTAGAAACTGCGATGAAATCAAATTAAGTATGCAAGAAAAAGGATCTTGCATGGCCTGCTGTGAGTTTTGCAGATCTTTGACCCAAAAGGCTAAAAACTAGAATTCTGATCAGACAACACTGTATGTTGTCATCTGATTCTAAGCGTAGCTGTTTTGAAGAGACACTCCCTACATCTAGCAGATTATATCCTTGAAACATAAATAATGTGTTCAATGAAAATAAAATGATAATTCTAACACTATTGGAAATTCCTATAAAATACTATTTTTGACTGCTGAAATTCCCTCCCATGTAATTTTCACACAACATCTACGAGTGTGCATGCGCTAATACGCTTTGATTGATATTGTTGTGAATGAATTCACGTGATGTAAAACAATTCATAGTAAAATTTTCTACACTTCCGGTTTTGCCAGCAATATCTGAAACAACAAAAATAAGGCGAAAAGCGTTTTATTTGAAGAGTGAAAAAGAACAGCCAAAATTTCACAAAGTGCAAGGAATGCACGGAAATTTCAAGTTTCAAGACAGCAACTTCATGGAAGCAAATAGTACCCCATCAAACATAGTTTTGTTTAGATTAGCGTGTTAGAATGGAAATAGATTTTATTTTTGAGTGATATACCAGTTATTATATCACTGTGTGTCGTGTAGATGCTTTGTAATTAATCACTCAGGCCTTCGGCCTTCGTGATTAGATTACTACGCATTTACACTCCCCACAGTGATATACTAACCGGTATATCACTCAAAAGTAAAATCTATTTCCTAAATAAATACAATTTCAAAGAACCTATGGCGAAAAATGCCTCATTTTACCACAGTTAATCAATATAGAGGCTTTCTGTAATAAATCACATCCACCCATTAATTGTACAACAACAACTCTACATAGATTATTGAATGGTTTATGGTACTGAAGTATATTTTAAACCGCTGATTTTATCAATAATGACTGGGAATATATAGCTGAAACTTTAAGATTTGTTATAATGATTCTATTACTTATGTTTTGAAGGATATTTAGTTCGACAACAGTTATAGGGTGTGTCTCTTTAAAAGGTATATATTGTAATACTTATAGGCGTTAGACACAAATTGGTTGACCCTTATTAATTTTGAAGCTGCAAGTATAAATCGTACCTTTTTTGCAAGTCTTCGAGCCCTTTTCTCCTCCGGCGTTTCAGTAGCTTTAACTATTTCTTTTCTTCTTCTGTAAAATAGTTTTCAATTTTTTTATAAATCCTAAGATCTATCATTTTACACTAATTTATTTATTCTTGATTGCGAAACAAGTTCTTACAGCTTGAAGTTATCGCTCTTAAGACTCATTCAGGGTTCCCGCTGTCGGTCGCCAATGGCGCCAAATGCGACAAAAAATTAATTCTGGCGCTAAAATCTTTCAGTTGGCGAATTATAGTGGCGCCAACAAATTAATCTCGGCAATTTCGCCATGTCAATCAAAAATCGATCGATGTTTGTTGGCTAGTGCGAAAGAAGGCGGAGCTAATTAGACGCTACCTGATAATGAGCACGTGGCCGTTTAGGTCGTTATCGAAGGTGTTAATTGATGAACAATCATAAAACAAAATATAATCGGCGAATTTATAATACGCTGTTTGTAACCCGGACACCGGATTTAGTGATGCTTTGTTGACACGGCTCCGTGTATTGTCATTCACTGACTGCGCTTCGGGCGATCAAAACACAATTCATGTATACCCGTTTTTCCGATAATCACGTGTCATTACTAACTTGAAAAATTTCGGCATTGTTTTTTGTCAGTATTTAAATTATTGACATACGTGTTGCAATTTTAATTTGCAAATTATTTTGGACGTACAAATGTACTTTTTTCCTCTACATACATACCTTTGGCAATATTAATCGGCGCCTTCTTAGTCTTAAGTATTTGTTAACACTTATTCAAAACCATTCAACATACTTTTTTGTTTTATTACAAACTGTTTAAATCGCGAAAATCAAAAAATATAAGTGTACGAAAATCAGTTCACGGACATGCGAGGTCGCGAAAATATGTGTCAAACGGGGAATGCGAACTGTTACTTTCATTTTTGAGTTACGGGGATGCAGAAGACGAACAGAAAAATATCATATGCAAACTTAAATTATATGAACTCTTTGACCTGTGCCTCAACCATTGAAAGTCTCACATTGACTCCTGAAAATGTTCTTTTGACCCTTGAAAATTTACAAAAATGTTTGAATTAAATTTTGTATCAGTTAGATCTACAAACATTTTTTGCTATCTTGCTATCAAATCTTAACTAAAAGTGGTTTGACTTGATCGCCTCCCCTCCAGAGTGTTCTGTAGGCTTTGAAGTCTTGTGGCTCCAACTTTGGAGCCATTGGCGCAAACTTTTTTAGATTGGCGAATTTGTTGGCGCAAAACTTAAATTGACCCAGAGGAAACCCTGCTCATTCCAGATGGAATCAAGCTAAAGGAGAGGGAAAGAGCAGCGTAGTGCAGTGGTATCATGGCCTGTTCACATCAGGATCAAAGAATTATGAGTTCGATCATCACCAACGCAATGGTGTTAGTGTCCTTAGGCAAGACACAGATATTTCCACATTGCCTCTCTCTCTCCCTTTGAAGTTGATCCAAAGATGTAAGCAGCAGCACTGTGTGAACTTTGTCAATGATTATAAACAAGAGGGCCAAGATGGCCCGATATCACTCACCTTGGTACAAGTCCACTTGCCTGGTAGAAGATTACTAGACAAAGTTATATACCAAATAGGTTTTCCTATATACATCTTTGTAAAACAAACGACCCCCCCCACCCCCGGGAAATGCCAATTTTGACCCCACGGGCATAATTTGAACAAACTTTGAAGAGTACTACTAGACAATGCTACATGCTAAATATCTAAGCTCTAGGCCTTGTGGCTTCAGAGAACAAGATTTTTTAAGTTTTTCCTATATAGCCTAGTATGTAAGACCAAGTGACCCCCCAGGCGGGTCAATTTTGATTCGGGATCATTATTTGAACAATCTTGGTACAGGTCCACTAGATAATGCTACATGCCAAATATTTAAGCTCTAGGCCTTGTGGTTTCAGGGAAGAAGATTTTTAAAGTTTTTCCTATTTGTTGCCATAGCAACCAGAGTTCTGCATGGAATGGAATTCTTTGAAGAACTTGATAGAACTTCATGCAAGGAACATCCCTGCAAAGATTCATCAACATTGGCCCAGTGGTTTCAGAGAAGATGTCGTTTGAAGGAAATGGTGGACGTACGGCAGACCCCGGACTGTGAGTGATCCTAATAGCTTACTCTGGCACTTTGTTTGTTTGCTTACTTTGGCACTTTGAGCTAAAAAGCATTAAAAGATATATTAAATATTTAATGTTAATATATACAGACGTATTTAGAAATTTTTACAAGCTAGTCCTACCAAAGTGAGAACTCTCAAAAGATTTAAAATATAACAAAAATTTGTATCAGATCTGTTCACAAAGGGTGTAAAAAACCTCTACCTGATAGTGTTAGAACTAAAACACTTCTGATATACGCATTCAAAACATGTAGAAAGATGGATATTCAATGTAATATTTTCTTATTTGCTCGTTAGTGACCATAGTCAATACTATACATAAACCAATTATAGCGGACCAGCAATTTAATGAAATCAACAAATTTCACAAATAAAATCTTGAAAAGGATCTAAAGATGAAAATGTCAAACCTCATTTCATCTCTCATTCTATCCATATCCTCCTGACTAGGTCGTGATGACCTTGACATTCTTCCTCTGTCTCTTCTTCTATCCGTATCAGATGAGTCATCAGAACTGGCCCGCCTTTTCTTCTTTCTTTCCACAGGTGACCTCGACCTTGATCTGTTTTTCTTCCTCTTCTTTTCTTTTTTTCTCTTTCTTTCCCTTGATTCTGATGGACTTCTATTGGCACAAGTAAAAACATTTTTATTTCAAGAAGGTGAGTTATTATATAATAATAATACAGAAACCTGAATTGTAAGGCCTAAAAAAATGTTTCCTGTAAACACGACAGACCCTCCTTTTTTTACCCCCCCCCCCCCACACAATGGTTTTTTTGACCCTGAAAAAAAATTGCAAGTTTCATTGAATTTGGTGTTGTCAATGTGTGTTCAAAAACCCTTTTTTATTGATTTCTTCCATGAATATTACATCAAATTGAATGACCTAGTAATAGCTGAATACTGTTGTACGTATCAAATTACAAGTTCAAGTTAAAATTATTTTTTTAAAACTGCCCGACACGTACCTACCAACCGATCTTTTTTTCAGCATGTTACAGGAAACATACATATTTTCTTTAGGCCTTAAGTAAAATATGCACCCAAAGAGGGGCTGACTCTCAACCAGTGCACAGTTCAGCGATGCCAAGTCAACTGATGGGATGGGTCTTCACATGACTAGCTCAGTTTTAGGCATACCGGTATTCACAATTTTTTCAATTTAGCAAAGGTCATCTGTAACAGGGTAAATCTTACCAGTTCTCCTGGACTTATATTTGTTTGTTTCTCGAGGATCAACACCCGTCTCAACCGTACTACAGTCATTTTTACAGGAGGACAGTTTACCTAACCATCGCTCCTACCAACCAGTACCAGAACACTTATCATCTGCAAGGAACTGCAAATTTTCTCACTTAAAGAGACATGATCGGTTCCGGGGCTCGAATCCATGACCCTCAATCAATGAGAGGTTAAGGCAATTTGAAGTCTGCGACTCTGAACCACTTGACCATGGAGCCAATTCTCATGGACTTTTCAATACAGCAGTAGTGAGCAAGTTTATCATAAACCTTGACCGTTAGTCTGTCTATGCAACCAGTTATGGTTATGCACTTCATTGTTTGCTTATTCAGTCAGTTAATTTCAAAGAAACTCATTGCATAACAAATGGTACTGTTCAGAATGAAAACTAGAAAATCTGTTATAGAACTGAAGCAGGATAAGGGTTAAAATGATGACTGAAGTATATACATGTACCTGTGTTTCTTTCTGTATGATTCTTTATGTCTGGGTGAACTCTCATCAGAATCAGCTGATGAATCCGTCCTGGAGAGAAAAAATTCAGAGGCACTTTACCGAATTTCAATTTCCAATGAAGTCTCTATCACTTTAAAACCTGTAAAACTGGCCCCGTGGTTATAAAACTTTTTTCATGCTCAACCAAGTTTGAGCACAAAATGATTTTAACTTCCAGCACCATACAGTATAAAAGTCAAAAGAGATATAGTGTAAAAGGCATTTTAAAGCTGCTCACTCTCAGATTTTCGAGGGGGGAAAAAGGTTCTTCAAACTGTCTGAAATTAACATATTTTAGAACTTAGGCCACACCAAATTGATAAGTTGGTCATCGGGATTTTTTTTAAAAGCTTTGGAGGCGGCGAGTGAAAATATAATTTTAATATATTTTTGTGTTTTGAGGAAATTTTGGAGCGAGCGAGGAGCGAAGAAATATATATATCCTTTCTGTTCACATTTAATAGCAAATGTTAAACTTTATGCTTCATATTAGCTTGTAAGATAACAAATTTTCAAATTTTCTTATATGGGATAAGCAATACAAGTAAATGTATTATTTCACCTGAGATACAGTAAATGTTTTTTTCTCATAGTAACTGTAAAAGATTTTTTCTAGTAACAATTTTCTTCTCCATTTATTTACTTTTATGAATAAACCTTGTCGTCCCGGGGCCTAGCTAGAGCTACATTTTAGGGAGAAGTCATTACTCCCTGAGCTGAAAATAGGGAGAAGTTTGGAGCCTACCGGGAGAGAGATATTTGTCCTTAGTTTGTTTCAGAGTGAAGTAGTTCTAATATTACTTAATCATAAATGGTTGTGTGATAAGTCAGGAGATTGGCCATTTTTATGAGACTTCATCCAGATAAAGGAGTTTTATAGACTAATTTTCATGCATTTTTATTGTTTGAACACAAAATTTACAACATACATATAATTTGATAATAATCATGCACAGTTACAGCCAAACCCCACTTTTTGCAACACCATCATTTCCATAGTTGGCCCTGTTTGAATGCCATATTAATAGACAACACACAAAATGATAGGTGTTCTACAATAAGTATAAGACAACAATGTGTACCGGTAATCAGCACGATATTGGTAAATTCCATTTTATTTGCAAAATATTTTCTGAAAACTAGCTGAAGGGTAACAAAAACCACTGTTCAACAAGTTAAACTGGAAAGTCTAAGGTATGAAACTAATTTTTGTTAGCTAAAATTACAGCTTATACAAAATGTGAACCTATTTTCGGACAGACGCTTACGCGCATACGCCAATTTTCAAAGCATTTTTCCAACACAAAAGCAATGATAGCTCCAAACGTTTTTTAATCCTAGAGGTAAAGCCACAGGTGTCACTAGATCAAAGAATGCTGCCGAAACTGGTTTGTTTGTTTGTTTGATCTTAGTGACGCACGTTCTTACAATGTAGTCTGGAAAAGATAATGTTATGAGTAAGTGACGTTTTCATGATAAAATATATTTGTTTCTATTTATAGATTGATTGTGTGTTGCCGGGGTTGTTTATGTCGATGAGACAGCATGCTAATTTAAGTTGTTGATTGTGGAGTCTTTGAAGTCGGGAATTTTCGAAAATAACTTACATATTTGTATTTTTGTACTGATAAATAAAAGTTAATTCAGTAAAAAAATATAACCAAAATTCAAGACATGACCCAAATGCGGACAGAGTGAAACACCCTGTCCAAAACGTCATCGTGACCGGACATCCTGATTACGGGTGTTCCGAGGTGGGTTTTTTTGCACGACAGACGGAGTAAAAACCGTTATCTAACGTTAAAATCCGCGACTTTGCTCTTTGTCAATAGTGACCCCAAAAAATATAACTGATTATTTTCTTATGGTGCGGGCGTAAGCCAATAATAAAAAGATAATTTGTTTTTGTGTTTTAGAAAAAAATCGCGGCAATCCCGATGACCAACTTATTAATTTGGTGTGGCCTTATCGTATAAAAAAAAAGATTCCAGTATAAATACCTGTTAAGAATTTCTGTGATTTTTTTAATTATACACTACCAAATAATAAAGCATTGCAAACGCTCTTGAAATTCCAATATGAACATATAGCGTAGCGGTGCTGTCAAACCAAGCTCACCAATATTTTCAACAGATTTCTCAAATTACTATAATTATAGACTTATACTTGTGTTGCTCATTCTAGCCATTACTTTTACATTTTATGTTTTAGTATATCAATTTTGAGAAATTAAATTTTTTCCCTGCAAACTGTGAACAAGCTGCTCAAGTAAAACTTGTCTAACAACACTTTTATAAAGAATTTGTAAAATATTACAGTATCCTATTGCTCCAAAATGAGAACATGCAACTCAGCTAAGCATGAAAAATGTTTTATAAGCATGGAGCCTGATCTAAACAAGTGTGTATAAACTCAAAATTTACATATAGGCTCTTAACTCTTCTGATGGCAAGTATTTCTGCCCTGGTGACAAGTGCACATCCACCATATTCACCGTGTACACAATTCAGCCAGCAATATTCAGTAAACATTTTTGTGAATATTTTATGGTCATGTGATGATGTCAAACTTGAATGATGGACAAGTTTTTTTTTTTAATTTAGCAGGGAAAGATGTAAGTGATACCAGTCCTGCACCAAGCATGAATACGCTATATCAGCGAAATCCACCGGCTCTAATTTATTCTACTTTGACTAACATAACAACAACGCTCCAACAAAACATGGCTGATTTTAAAACCAAAACCCAAGTGATTGTAACAGATTCGTGTAGTTTTTATGAAGAGAACGATAGAAACTTATTAGCTTTGCCGCTGCTCCTATATTGTATGGTAAGTAGTAAACGTTGCTTGAACTAACCTGTCACGCTGTCTCCGTCTTCTGTCATCAGTATCTTCAGAGTCTGATCTGAAAATAAAATTGATGCGAAATTATTAGTTTATACTAATTTATTTTAGGTTGATTGTGAAACAAGTTATCCAACTTATATTAAACAATCTCGACACCTCATTCCTGAAGGTATCCATCGCCGTGAGGGTATGAGAGAAGAGAAGCCAGTTTCCCTTTTAATGCTGAGCGCCAAGCAAAGGAGCTACTGGTAGCCTGGTTCCCCACGGTACAGGTGTAACTGATATATACGCCAACATAAAATGACAAAATACAGTCACCTGCACTTAATAAAAATTCACTAATAAATTGACATCTTATCTTTCATTTAATCACAAAAAGCATCATATCACACATGAAATACAAAGTCTGCTAACTGTCAATGTAAGTCGTTTTTTTGGTGATGAAATGTAGGTCAACTTCATGCTACCGGTGTAGTGCTAAAAATCGTGAAAGTATGGGCAAACATATCCTGCATTAAAGTGACATTATGCGCATCTTACTGCACATAGTGTATTTTTGGTGACAGTTTTATAAAAGCAATTTTTGGTTGATGTTCATTTAAATGTGTTAAATTAATGATTATGCCGCATTAGTATTTGAAGTTGGTGCTTTAGATATAAAAAATCGGACTGATAAAATGATAGTTGATTGTGTCTTGGTAGAGATTTTGGCAGTGGAAGGGAAGCAACTCCTGCATGCAGTTGTTCTTTTCTTAAATTGGCTCTCCCAGTCAAATAAGAAAATCAATATTTGGAAAGTTATTATTTCATACTGGTAGCGTGAAGAGTTTGGTGTATTGGGTTAAAAGCTATTATTTCCTCTACGCTTTTGTACACACACCATATTCAGCTGGATTTTTACTTGAAAAAAATGTGCATAATGTCACTTTAACTTCAATTTACATTTAACATGCATTAACAGTCACGCGAATGTTTTTTTTTATATAATGGTTTTGTGTAACAAAGCAAAGTTAGATTTATCAAGACAACTTGTAACATATCTGAAAAAATGTCACTTTTCACCAAACTTAATTTTGTTCGCAGTGTAGGCACATTATAAGATGTTTTTTCACAGTCTGCATGGTCACTTTTGAAAACATGTCTGTTCACAGTGTAAGTACTTATAAATACCTGTCAGTTCTTTGAAGAGCATTTTTTCAGTGACCACAACATCACTTTAACTTAATTAGCTATTGTAATATAAAAACTTCTAGCTGGGCGAACCATACTTCTATTTTTTCCCGACGTTATCAGCTGTCATGGTGTCACATGACTTTTATGAATAGATGTGTGACGTCAGTAAAAGCTGTCGAACTTATTTTGGAAATAAACAAATGTGTTTTGCAAGGAATCATTCAAATGGGACTAGGAAGGGTAGATTTAAGCAAAAAAGTGGTAGTTTGAGTGGCACACATAAAATTATTCTTCACATATTTTCATTTTAGCAAGAAAATACATTTTTAATGTAGAGAAACTGAAGTTACTAAAGCGTGAAAATGTAAACAGTCGGCAGATGGCGCTATGATGAAAATATCACGAGATTTATATTTGCACCTGTACCTTAGGGCGGTTGTCAGACACCGGTACCGTGGTCTTTGGTACGACACGGCCAGGGAGTGAACCCACGACCTCCTGCACTCAAAGTGGACACGCTACCACTAGGTTATCAAGGCGGTAAAGATAGCTTATTAATTATTAGCAATCGAAATTATTCGATCTTGTTATGAACCTTGTAACTATCCGAAATAAAATAATCCGAAAATCATTTGTTGCATGTTTCGACGAAACATCTTATTTTTACAATAACTTCATACCGGTCATATTTCTTTTTCTTTGAACGATATTTTTCTTTTGATCTGGATCTCTGATGATCTTTGTATTTGTCTTTGTAACCCATTTTTCGAGCGAACTTGCCGAACGTAAATACTTCGAGATCTGATTCCCGCGACGCTTGAATCCGAGTGTGTGTGTATAATCCGGACATACACGGCCATTATCATTGTACGGTTTGACTGAAGATACTGGCTGGCTGAGTACCGGCTGAGGGTGGCTTATGTAATATTATATTTTTACTGTAATAATTAAATGACAAGAGTGCCATTTTTGTCACGTGTGGAGGTGCTTAATATTTTTCTATATGGCATCGAGCCTGCCTGGTGGTAGTATGGAACCTAATAATGAATGTTTTTCCATTCATCTATCTTAAAAAAACTTTCTTTCTTTTTGGTTTTGGTGGACACTGGTGTCATTTTATTTTTAAACCAGACACGCTCCCCAGGAGTTAAATAGTGGACACGAAATAAAGTTACATGATCATTAACGTCGTTACAAGATGACTAAACAACGCGCTATGCACATCACCTCAATATGATGAACATTTGAGCCAAGTTTCATAAGTATCGATCAAGGCAATTATTAGGAGTTATAGATCTAGTATTATGACATTTGACCGGTAAGTACAACTTTGAGCCTGAGCCGGGGGTTGTCTTCAGGGCCGGATTCAGGATTTGGCCTTATGGCGGGGGGGGCGTTACTGTTTTGCCATTTGTTGGTTCTGCTCAAACCTTATAAGACGGCAATTATGACTGTGTTTTATTCTCTGTTTTTAAGTAATCGAACACTAAATAGCGGCGGAGCGAGCGAGTGTATAATTAACATGTATAATTGAATGGCAATGAACAATGCGAGGACCGTAGCCAGAGGTTAAAAAATAGGGAGGCACTTTCTAGGGGGGTTCAGGGGCATGCTCCCCCGTTTTTTTTTTTTCGAGGGTGCCATTTCGTGCGTTTTCCTGCATTTCAAACGTGATTTTGATACTTTTAAGGTACCGTGGTCTTTAAGATACACATTTAAAAATTGTAAAATTGTGTCCAAGGTCATTTTCAAGGTTGTCTGAAAGTGTCGGCATTTGCCTCGGACGTCCGAGTTTTCGACATTCAGGAGCTGTCGGCATAGCCTTTAAATTCATACAGTCAAAACGTGTTCCAAACGGTAACTGTCGCTACTATGGAAGGCCAAACCTGTCTTAACAAGCGTGTACGGTTTAGTACGTTATGGACGTTCTTAATGATATACAAGCATTGTACTGTATGTGTATGACCATAGTTACTATTGCCTCTTTCCTAGAGAAAAAGACGTTCTACGCATCATACGAGCTCTACTGTAAATGTGTCACTATGCGCATAGTAAGAATCTACTTTTGATATAAATATCTCTTACAAATAAAAAGGTAGATCTAATGAAAATCTTCTCAAACGTGAAAAGTGACTTACATTACACCCATAGGCAGCACTGTCAGACATATTTTCGGAACAAGTTTACATACAATACAACTCGGCACTTCAATATCCTGCATGTAAACTGAGTAGTACTGTTACATGTAGACACAACTGGAAAGAAATAAGAACACTATACAAATGATGGGAAATGAAACCAGTATACAAATGATGGGAAATGAAACCAGTATACAATTGATGGGAAATGAAATCAGAATACAAATGATGGGAAATGAAACCAGTATACAAATGATGGGAAATGAAACCAGTATACAAATGATGGGAAATGAAACCAGTGTACAATTGATGGGAAATTAAATCAGAATACAAATGATGGGAAATGAAACCAGTATACAAATGATGGAAATGAAACCAGTATACAAATGATGGGAAATGAAACCAGTATACAAATGATGGAACAGAGAATGGAGCATTGGGTGCACGTATGACTGTCTTAAATAAGCTTTATTCAGTGACACTTGTTTGTAAACCGAAAGATAACCATTCCACTCTTTTTTGTTTAGTTTATCTACAATTTAATTGAAGCTATACACACACAGTCTGTTGGTATCTTCTTAGTTGTCTGATCATTTTTTTGGCATAGTCTAACAGTGTACATATAAATGAAGCCTTTGAAATGGCCAATTTCAATGTGTTATATGTCAATGCGTATACCGTAACTGACAAAATACGAAGCGAGTAATGTCAATGAAACCAGGGCTTGCCTAATTTGAACTTAAACAGGACTGGCTAAATTCGAAATATGTAAATGTCAATGACAGATTCTTGGAACCGTAACTGGCAAAATTTAAACTGTGTAATGTCAATGAAGACTGACGCTTGACGTCGGAGCTGGTTAAGTTTATGCAGAATCGGATTTTCCATAAACTTAACGCTGTCTAAATCAAGGGAGAGAAAACCTCCTAACTCCCTGCCTAATCTAGTTGATGATTAAGACCCTTGACAGATTACACCAAACAAGGTCAGCAAAGAGGAATTTATTGTCTACTGTGGATTTAAATTCTTCAGTAAGATTCGCCTCTACATCGAAGTTACAGAAACCAAATTGTACAAAATTTTAATGTACATGTAATATAGATCTAATATCATTCTGCAAATACAATACTAAGCATGTTTAAAAGATTTACACTTGACATATATATTGTTAAATGCATAAGGTACTGTGCTTTATCTAATCCGTTATCTGGATAAATACCTACGCAGGTTTTAACGAGTAGGGACATAAATGTGAAATATGGCGGAAAGGGGAGAAGAAAAACCAGAAAACGAAAGCTGGACTGATCAAGTGCCCGGAAAACAACATGGGATAGCTGAAGGGAGTGACAATAAGTTATGTCAGCCATGTTTAAAGAAGGACAAGAGAATCGCAGCTGTCATATATTGCAAGACATGTAACGAATTCCAATGCACGGGTTGCTCAAACGTACACAAAGACTTCGCGTTCATGGAAAATCACGAGCTTGTGGCAGTGAAAGACGTTAGAACAATACCACGCGATTGTGACATGAAAGGATTAGATAGGTGCGAAAAGCACCAGAAGATGCTGAAATTCTTTTGCGAAGACGAGAAAGTGCTGTGCTGCAGCTCCTGTGCTATTGTGGACCACCGGAGGTGCCACAGTGTCACCGAAATACAAAGTATTGCCAGAAATTCCAGTTTAAATGATTCCGCATTAAAGGTCAAGTTGCAAGGTATGAAAGCGAAAGTAGAAATGGTTGTTAAGCAAACCAACGAGTCGGAAAAGCACCTTGAGCAAGATGTTAAAGAGCTACCCCGGAAAATAAAAAGAATTCGAGATGACGTGATGAAAATGTTTGACGACTTGGAAGTTTTCGTTTCAATGAAGGCTGCAGCATTTCAGAAAGACACTGTGACGAAACTGTCAAAGAAGAAGACTACATGCCAGAAATATGTTGCAGACGTGACAAAATCGCTGGAAACAATTGACAACGTTTATCAGAACGGCACGCCATCGCAACAGTTTATAGTAGAACATAAAATAAAGGAGCAGGTCAACGACCTACATGCGAAGGTTGAAGAAACATACCTAGATCTGGAGACTGTGACGGTCTCATTCGACTTTGATGATACATTACAGCTACCACCACGTCCTATTTCCGAGTACATTCCAGGAAGGTTATCGCTTAAATACAACATATCGGACACTATGAAAAATATTGTACATGAAGATCGTGTCATGAAGCTTCAAAAGATCACTTCCATTGACTTGAAGCAGACTGGAGATGACACCAAGGAACCGTTATACACTGGACTTGATTTCCTATCAGATGGTAGATTGGTTGCTGTGGATAATAGAAACAAGAAATGTTTGATTTTCAATGAGAAGCTGGAGAAAGTAGGATCGTATCAGTTATCGTATAATCCACATAGTGTTGTTGTTGTGTCTGAGGAGGAAGTAGCGATAACAAGTAGCAACCAGTACAAGATAGACTTTCTACGTGTCAGTAAATCTAATGATGAGATAACTCTAATAAGGACATGTAAAGTTAAGACAATGTACGCGTCTATATGTATGAAGGATGGTGGGAATTTTGTCGTTGGGACTATCGATGATACCAGACCTGTACGTATTGTATCTCTGTCAGGGGAAGAGAAAGATTTCAGTATCAGTTTCCCAAACAAGCAATATCCTATAGACAGTAGTGCTTGTACATATATAAGGAACAGTGACAAAGTGGTTCGTACCGATAGAGACGAGCATACCGTCTATATATATGACGTCACAACCAGAGTAGTGGTCAAGGACGATCAGATCAAGGAGCCATGTGGTGTAGCAGTAGGTCCATCAGACTGTATCCTGGTATGTAGTAGAGGAACAGACTCCATTGTACAGATTTCTCCGACAGGTCGCATCTTATCATCTTACATGTTTGATGCCAGTGTTCCACGCAGCATCTGTGTATCACAGAACAAATCCATGCTCGCTGTGTCAAATAGCTGGACTGGTAACAAGAAGTTACAGTTGTTTAAAATTACACAGTAACAGGACTGAAACATATTGCTGTACGGCATCAAAAGTACATGCTTCCTCCTTAGTTACATTTTCAATGTTCATATGGACTTTCTTCATTTCTACAGTTATTCTTCAGTTATCTATTTTTTATATACGTCAAATATGATGTAGAAAAAACACGGATTAAAGCCAAGAATTATTTATTTCAGTTATATACATTTGTATTATTAAGTGAATCGAGGGACATGTACATTATAACTACATATATTCTATAATAGAGTATTGTAAGTCTGAAAAATCTGCTCTGAATTTATTTTTCGCCACCAATGAATATGTCTGAAGAAAGTAGACATTAGTATTCTCTCGGAATACTGACAAGCAGATGTCCAGTTTCGTGTGAACTTAACTTTTTATCTACTAATAACTAACAACAAGAGGACATAGAAGACCCTATACCTGAGTACCATTGCTCCATCAGACAAGAAAATAGGTAAAATGGCCATATTCAAGGTCAGTCGATGACAATTTAAAAATCTGCTTGCGAAATTGATTACACAGTCCAAATTTCTATACTGTAGCCTTAAAAACAAAAATTGAAGTATATCACAGGTACAAGAGCAATATACCTGGTGAAACAACTCGGTTTCGATCTTAACCTTGAGATCATCAAGACAAACTTTCTGACTTATTTCAAGATGACTGAATGTCAAATGTGGCCTCCAGAGTGTTCACAGTTTTTTATGTCACTATCCTGAAGTCCTACTTTTTGACCCCACGAGACACAGTTTAAAACTCAGCTTTAGAGTTAATCAAAACAAACATTCTCATTAACTTTCAAAGTGATTTGGTTTAAAATGTTGATTTAAAAATGCTGACGAAGTTTTTCTATGATTTCTTTTCACTTGTAACAGAACCGATATACAACGCCCAAACATGTCTTTGTCCATCAGACACTACAACTTTCGGAAATTGTATACTTAATCTATTCTAAGTGGAGCCATAATATACAAGCTAGTTTCTTTTATTTCTCACAAGTCATGCGTTTTTTTTCCGCTGGATTAGAGAGAATTCGTACAGTATTCGCTGTATTATAGATTATTGAACTTGTATGGCAAACTATTACTTAGAACGAGTTGATTTGGCGGGAACATATATATACGACGGCACCTTTAGACATGGGCCTATATTATACTACATAAGAGCAAATTTAAACGTGCCTATCCCCTTTGATGACTAAATGAAAAACATCATTCCTTTCGGTTGATATATGTACCAATAATTTTCGGAACCAGATCCGTTATTTCGTGACCTAAAAAATTCGAACCATTTTAAAAAGGAAGCTCTTTTACATCCTATTGATCTTCTTCATACTAAGACCATAGTGTATGTAATTATAAAAAAAGTGTCAAACTTTCACATATAAACCTCATTAAAATGTCACGGCCTGGCTTAGTCGGTAGAGGCTAAATAGTAAATACCCTCAGCTGCTATATGTAGCGGCGTGGCAACGAATTTATAAAGGTCGCAAGTCCGACCATCTTGGACAAGGGCTGAGAAGATCTGTAACAAATATCGAAGATATTTATATTATTATTTATTTCTCCATAGAAATACAAGTACTATACACCGTGTGGTGTAGATGGCAAATGCAACGATCCATTCAAACAATATAAACATTCATGATTCTAGATACTAACTATAATGATACCATGTCTCAAAGTCTGATACAAATGTACATGTATTCACTTATTGAAATAACGTTTTCTAATAACTATTTGAATAAAACCTTTATGATACAAATGTTATTCTACTTATGAAAAATAGTGTAATATATGAAAGTTATTGACTAACCTGTAACAAATATCGAAGATATTTATATTATTATTTATTTCTCCATAGAAATACAAGTACTATACACCGTGTGGTGTAGATGGCAAATGCAACGATCCATTGCATTTGTCACCCACATCACATTGTATAGCCAAGGGTCATAGGTTAGTAAAAACAAGTTAGTGAGAAGTAACGGTAAATTGGAGTAATGTTAGAACATGGACCGGGACATATGTGATTATAGGAAAAGAC
Source organism: Saxidomus purpurata (assembly GCA_022818135.1). NCBI lineage: Eukaryota > Metazoa > Mollusca > Bivalvia > Venerida > Veneridae > Saxidomus > Saxidomus purpurata. The sequence goes on from JAFMSR010000015.1 coordinate 2,416,243, forward strand.
CACGGGATATAACTTGAATGGCCAAATGAATGTATACTTATGTGATTTGATAGGGGTTTCATGAATAAAAAACAACACCCATGACTTTATCTTTCAGATTTACTTAGTTTGTTTTGCTTTATAAAATGCACCCCTGTGACATAAACGATGTTAGTAAACAAACAAAATAGTCCGTACCGTACAGCTGATGGTTAGGACCGCCCTCCATTGACAACGTGCAGTGAACGAACTGAGCGGGACAATAAAATACTGTGCATTCAGGATAATGCAGCAGTGACATATTAGATATATGCGTACAATAAACTTTACGAGACCATGATTGAAAACAAAGGTACATCATGCGTGCAGGAAAAGTATTAATCCTTGTATAATCAAACTGATTTACACATTGACATTGGACTCTTCTCTTACTTCACTGTCGCATTATCCTAAGTGGACTGTCTTATACTGATAATTGTCTCGCACATTCTAGTGATTGGTACTAACCGTGTAATTACATGTCAGATATCATTATCAAATAACACATTTACCAAGAACACCAGCAGCTACTTAAATTTCTTATTTGTAAACAAACTCTTACACATATCTTACAAAAGTAAGCATATCTATATTATATAAGTACATGTATGCTTACTTTTGTAAGATATGTGTAAGATATATGTCACTCTCAAAAGAAGAAAAACTATGAGGGTTCCAAGGACGTCTCAATTCGCAATTTTCTTTTTTCGCATCGCTATTAGCGAATAGTAACCAGATATGGTTAATAATTATATGATTTGTTGTATATAGTGCTGTCTATAGTCTATAAAAGTATTTATTACATTCAGAAGTCATCATTACCTGGTTTACCATGCTGTGCATGCTAGATTTTAAGAAAATGATTTTGTAAATATTTTCTTCTGGACAATCAATGTATTGTTCATGACGTTTAAAAGAAACCTAACTGTAGAATGTAACTCTAATAAATTACAATTGTAAAGTTCCTAAAATATTCGCCTGTTCCAAGTTACAGCTAAAACACAAAGTAAGGTCTCTGGCCTACGCAAACTTGTTGAGGTCATAAAATATTTTTCACACACAAATTAACGATTTCTACAATCTTGTCCATGTGTACTGCTGTTCATTAAATGCGTATAAAGTTTAGATGCATGATTACAAAACAGTACCCCTGGATTTCAAACTTTAAAAATGTCCTAATTAAATGCGGTCTGGAATGAACATTATCTACAGAACAGCGAAAGCTTAAAAAATGAAAGTTAGGCAAAAGTTACAAAATTTTATTTTGTATGAATTGTACTAACTTGTTGACAATTCTATTAATAGTACTTTTTACAGAATATTAAAAAAAAATCAAATTCAAAATATTTGTAGTACTTGTATTAACCCCCAGCCCCTTTCTAAGTTACATGGTAAAGTTCCGAACAAGAAACCATCGTCTGCCAATAGAAACTGGAAACTGGGCAAGATTAAAGTGACATTATGCGCATCTTACTGCACATAGTGTATTTTTGGTGAGAGTTTTATAAAAGCGATTTTTGGTTGATGTTCATTTAAATGTGTTAAATTAATGATTATGCCGCGTTGGTGCTTTAGATATAAAAAATCGGACTGATAAAATGATAGTTGATTGTGTCTTGGTAGAGATTTTGGCAGTGGAAGGGAAGCAACTCCTGCATGCAGTTGTTTTTTTTCTTAAATTGACTCTCCCAGTCAAATAAGAAAATCAATATTTGGAAAGTTATTATTTCATACTGGTAGCGTGAAGAGTTTGGTGTATTGGGTTAAAAGCTATTATTTCCTCTACGCTTTTGTACACACACCATATTCAGCTGGATTTTTACTTGAAAAAAATGCGCATAATGTCACTTTAACCATAGGACCTGTAATACTTGTTATAACAAAATAGGAGATGAATTTCACTACTTATTAGAATGCCATGATTTCAGCGATGAAAGAAGAAAATATATCAAGTCATATTATTATCGTAGTCCAAATATTTTCAAATTGGAGCAACTGATAAATACAAGTAACAAAACTGAATATATAAACTTGTGTAAATTTGTGAAAAATATACTTTCAAGAACAAGATGAACACGTTTCTTTATATATGTTTTTTGTGTGTTTTCTTTTGCCAGAATTTTCAGCTGTATGTACATGTTTTGCCTTTGATCATACATTTTCATGTTCTTTTTTCACAAGTGTTCTCTTCTTCTTTTTTCACAAACTCTAAGAGTCATTGTAATATATAGTGTGTTTTTCGAAACAACTAAACTTTTTATAATTATTTTCCTCCCTCAGAAATATATTTGATCTAAAGATTTTCTTTTTTATAACCCTCCGCTCTATCAACAACTAAATGGGGAGATCTATCTCTGTACTTTATATTTCTTGTTGTTAATGCTGGAAGCAATGGTAAACAAAATCTCGTTTGTTTAAATATGTACTATTTCACAATGAGTACCTTTTTTGATTGAGCCTCTGTAAACACTGTTACAAAGTAACCCTCTTTTTTCATGTAATCATGAAATGAGAGTATAAAGGTTTTTGACTTTGTATGAGATGGAAACTGATATGACCAGTGTATAGATGCACAATGTGACAGAAGAGGAAGACACAGACACATTATATAAACACAAAACACTACATATAGATAAAACATATTGTCCTAAGTGACATTTATACAACGGATTGAAGTGCTTGTTGGATTATTGCTAGGCCTATATACATGTATAATGTTATCATCTGCTGTCTACACTTAACATACATCTGTAACATGAAATGTTTATTTCTGACCTTCTCCGAATTCATTAAAGTGACATTATGCGCATCTTACTGCACATAGTGTATTTTTGGTGACAGTTTTATAAAAGCAATTTTTGGTTGATGTTCATTTAAATGTGTTAAATTAATGATTATGCCGCATTAGTATTTGAAGTTGGTGCTTTAGATATAAAAAATCTGACTCATAAAATGATAGTTGATTGTGTCTTGGTAGAGATTTCGGCAGTGGAAGGGAAGCAACTCCTGCATGCAGTTGTTCTTTTCTTAAATTGACTCTCCCAGTCAAATAAGAAAATCAATATTTGGAAAGTTATTATTTCATACTGGTAGCGTGAAGAGTTTGGTGTATTGGGTTAAAAGCTATTATTTCCTCTACGCTTTTGTACACACACCATATTCAGCTGGATTTTTACTTGAAAAAAATGCGCATAATGTCACTTTAATTTTCAGTTAAATTGTGTTTGTATTTTTGATGTGGACCACAGTTTGCTGTATGTCTTGTATTATGTATTGTGTATGTCATCACGGGCTTTTTAGCCTATATGGATGCAATAAAATCTCTCTCTCTCTCATGAATCACGTGATATACATTATCTTTAAATTTGACCCTGTTAATAGATAATTTTACCGCTTATGCTTAATGTAATAAAATATTGGTATTACCGGTAGAACTGTAAGTGCAAACTACATTGTGTATATAAATAGATACATATTATCAACAAGTGTCACAATATGCATAAGAATTGGAATGTTCATTTTTTCTCTTTAATGTTTGAATGGTTAAGGACGGATTTCTACTTAGTTATATAAAACGTGTGTAGGTCATTTTATGACATTCATGTCGGCGACCTACTGGTATCGAACGGAACAGCTTAGTGTCTTGGATTTACTAGTGTTGAAATATGAGAATATTGGTTGAAAATTAAAATAATCATTTAACTCAAAGGTATATTATAGAGTTAATACAAACTTATTAAAATACAACATGTAAATAATAATGGTGTACAAAAGCAGCATTTAAGCGGACATTATGAAGTTTTAAAGCCAAAGGCCACCTGGTTGCACAAAATGCATTTAGAGTAGTAAGAAGGAAAGAGATACATGTGTCTGGTGAGATTGATTTTTGCTTTGGTCAGGTACATACAAGTGAGGTCACAGGTCCGAACAAGTTGAGTCAAAGTCGGTACGGTCTAAATGCGTCTTGTCCTTCCGATGTCATGTGTGCTATGAGATGATTTTCCTTGAAGACTTGATTACTAATGTTTTTCCTTTAACAACGATATCAGTTTAGACTGCATTTAATCCTTACATTTGCTTTTTTATTTTTTGTTATCGTTCAACTGATTTCTTACATATACATGTACGTGTTTTATTTTCTTGCTGACTAAAACTAAAGAAAACATTAAGCCCTCTTCAGATGACTTTGCGACAATGTATTCTTACTTTCCTATGTATTAATGTATTGTGCTGGAAATTTAAAGAAATAGTTTGATTTAATCTAGCCTGATGGCGATGCTACTATAGTTTGTATGTTAAGTTTCTATTTTTACAGTAACGAGCTAATTCGCTATAATGGGAGATGCCCAGTCAATACCAGTGGTCGGGGAAACAGTGACGGTGGTCGAGAGTGGCACCAAGATGGTAGCCGCTTCGGGATGTGCCGTGTTGGGTGCAGTGCACGAGGTGTCTACACTTACAGCGAATGCCGCAGTGAATTACGTGTCAGACGGAAAAATTAATATGCCTCATTCGCCTAACCCATTCTTTGACAAAGCTGAAAATCTAGCGAGAGGGGCCGGCAATTCCTTGAAAGAGTATTCAGAGAAAAATGTCATCGCTGCATCGATTAAGGCATCCATTAAAGAAAGTGACGGTGATATTGAAGAAGCCATAAGGATTCGGAAAAAGAGGAATTCTTCACTTGAGGGTTTCGTCGATAGTGCTCCAGTTGTTGGACATGCGAAAGGTGTTTATCATTTCTTAGACGGGGACACCGAACATGGCAAAAGATGTATGCTTAATGCCACTCGTGGGGCAGCTGTTCTCGGGGCAGGGGCGCTGACGGGTGGCCTAGGTACCGTTGCTGCAGGGCTTACTGCTGTCGGTAGTGGATGCGCTTATGACGCTACTGTTACGATAGCGGATGCTGTTATAAATAAAGAAGAAAGTAAACCTTATGGTACCTTTGCAGCTTTTGTAAAAATAGTTGAGGACGATGACCCGAATGACATAGTTGATTTTGGTCTGGCGCTTACCGGGGACTTCGTAGCAGGTGCATTGTCAAGTCAGAACGAGAGCAGTTTCAACCCATCACCAAAGTCAAACTTACAGATTCTTAAAAAGGCCGATCTTACAGTAAGACCTTTGCCGTTTGCTTACGTCCAAAAATGTGAGAAGCCTACCAGTAATGACGACGATCCAATATTTCACGAGTATAAATACAACAGACAAAGCCAAACACCTTCATTTCCACAGCAAAGGTCAGAGACACACAGAAACAACAGTTGCAGATCAACAAAAGGAGACACATCTTCCAGAAGTCGTTCAGGTAGCCGAATTAGAGGCACCGCAAATGGAGACGACGAAAGAGACCCTTGGAGAAACAACAACAACCAGACTTGTGAGGATGGTAAGAGTTAAATCTATCATTATAAGTCATCTGTTTTGTCACACTTAATTCTTTATCGTCCGTTTCCGTAGTATGTCAGTTATGTACAAGCAGACAGTTTACCTAACACTCATTCCGGGAAAATGCCTCCATTCTGCGGAACATACTGCCATTTTTCATTTACTGACTCGGACACTGACTCAGTAAAGGAGATGTTAAATGATATAAATTCAGCGAAATTTTGTGCGCACGGAACTGAAAGTTTAAATGAAAACAGATCTGTTGAAAAGCAATACCTTTTTACTTAATTTAACATTATCCTTTCTGTAGCAACGCCAAGAAACGTATTGCGGCACAATTACTATAAGGTGGTTTGTACGTTAATTAAGTCAGTGTTGCATTCAAATACGACTGAACATTGTGGAACTTCTAACGGATTCTGCTTATAATTATGTACATGTATTCTGAATTCATGTTTTTCATGCTTCAGGCTCGTTTGAAGACGAGGTACTGGAAGGTTGGACCACTAACGCTAAAGGTCATGGACGAGTTTATTACCTATACAAAGGTTACTGGTATTCGCCGGACACCGCAGGGCATGCTGGTTCCGTGTTCAAGAAATACATGGGACAAGGAGGCTCGGATGAACGACCTAATACGTTAGTTTTTATTGGTGCGGTTGACAAGACCGGGAGAGTGATAGAAGCGAAGCACGAATCGAATACAAATGCCCATCATAAAGGCAATATTAAATGTTCGGATATGTGTCAGTGGAAAGATAGAAAGGTATTTCTTACATGCAACTGCAGTCATTGCTTGCCCATGACATTTTCCGCTAGAATTTATAACTACATGCCCATGGACAACATGTCGAGTCCGATAACTGTTATGGGTTGAAAATACCATGGTCTTGAAGGTGACATGCCGTATCGTTGTGATAAACTATCGCCCCAAGTCAATTCCAAATCTTTCAATGCATCAGAAAGTTACGGCCCGGACAAGGTCTCATGTGTCCATCTTTTTACCTTTAATATCTAAGCCTCACCTTGACCTTTGAGCTACGGACATTGGTCTTGCGCGCGACTCGCCATTCCATTGTGGTAATCAACTTTCTCAATTCAATTTAAGAAATGCTTAAATGCATGAGAAGTTACAACCCGGACAAGGTTTCATGTGCCCGTTTTTATTTTTTATTTTACCTAAGCGTGACCATAAACTTACATATCTAGGTCTTGGGCGTGGCACGTCGTCTATTGTAGTGAACAAACGTACCAATTCACTTCGAAATCCTTTAATGCACGAGGAAGATACAACCGAGACAAGGCCTAAGTGTCTATTTTTACCTTTAATCTCTACATGTGACCTTGCACTTTGAGCTACGGACCTTTGTCTTGCGCGACACGCCATCGTATTGTAGAAACAGATGTGCCAAGTCAATTCAAAATCCATCAAATGTACGAGGAAGCTACAGCCACATTCTCTGTGTCCATTTTACCGGACAAAGTCTCACTGTGTCCATTTGACCGGACACGGTCTCATTGTGTCCATTAACCTTTAACCTTTAAGTGTGACATTGGCCATTAAACTATAGACCTGGATATTGCGCGCGAAACACTGTCCCTATGTGGTGAACAATTACGCCAAGTCATTAAAGAAATCTTAAATGCATGCGGAAGTGATTACAGCCCAGACAAGGTCATCCGAACGGAACCACGCACGCATGCACGGACATACACCGAGCTGTCAAAGTCGCAACAGTTATGTCGAGCCACTGACAGGCTTGACAAAAATGGTTCATACATCGTTTGTCTAATTTACCGGTTATTGCTCACTGGGGTGTCCAAAAGAGTTTGGTAACTCAAAAGGAAACAAAAGACAAACTATAAACCATTCCCAGACATAGCTCATTTAGTGTGTGTGTACTGGCCAGTAATATTTTTCAATAGTAAATGCAAAGTGCCGCATGCATTTGACTAGTGTAGATATTTAAGATATTAACATACCACTCACGGTCGGCATGACTGACTTCAATAAAAGTAATGATGACTATGTTTCACTAAATAAGTTATGTCTGAGTCTTTGGTCTGAGTGATCAATATATGGGCGTCTTCGGCTCAAAGTCCAATCCTAGCAGGTTATTGGACTGACAGCACCTATGAAGAAGAATGCATGATTAATACGAGTATACGTGTATACAATAACCACGTGTATACATTAACCACGTGTATACAATAACCACATGTACACGATAACCACGTGTATACAATAACCACATGTATACAATAACCATGTGTATACAATAACCACGTGTATGCAATAACCACGTGTATACAATAACCACGTGTATACAATAACCATGTGTTAGAGATTCATGCTTGTTATTTGGCCAAACGAGGTCAACCAAACCATATGTTTGACGCAAACAGTCAAGGTAGTAACCCTGTCGGGATTGAAGCAAAATAATTGCATGATGCCACGTTTTAAGTTGATTTATTTCTTCTGACATATTTCGGAGCCGAAAATTTGTTGTTTTTTTTCAGCCGAAGAATTAACTTTTGTTGAACGCGTCAGCAATTCTTCCCGTGATAGTTTTCAACATAGGTCCAGAGATGGTGGAATGGTCACGATTTAGATGTTTAGTTGCTACACATATGAAGTGAACATGTGATGTCAAGAGACGCGATTGGTTGATGAAGTGCGATTAATGACGTGTATGAGATGCATATGGAACACATAATCTTAAATAATACATGTGACATTTTCTTGTATGAAATCAGCTTGAATCGGGTTAGTCAATGATGAAAAGCATTTTGACTGTTTTATACGTTTTAATAAACCTTTGTTGCATTTTTGTCAGTCCTAAGTGAAATAATAGTTTTCGTGCAACCTGTACGTTATACGTTTTTGTAGACCATAGTCAGGAACCTTGAAGATAATACCTACATGAATCGTTGCTTTCACTTGATAATAAAACTTACAAAATAGAGGACCAATTTAATGATAGTTAGCAGACTTGAACAGAAGAAGTGAAAATGAAGTTTTTTTTTACCCTGTTCGAAAGAACTGTCAACAATGACAAAAAAGACTGACAAAAAAGGACGTAAATGTCAATGATGACTGTCCATTGGCATGGTAACTGACCAGATATGAGCCGTGTAAACAAGAGGGCCACACTAGCCATATATTGTTTACCTGAGAACTAGTATACTTACCTAAGGAAGTCATATGTTGGTAAAGGAAGACAGCATTTGCTAGAGAAATTGATTAATTGTTGAAGGAAGTCACTGGTTGCTAGGGGACTAAGTTGTTGCTAAGGAAGTCACTTGTTCCTGAAGGGAAATCTCTGGTTGCTAAGGAAGTCTTTGGTTGCTAAGGTAGTCACGTTTTCTAAGGGTAAGTCAATGGTCGCTAGAGAAAGTCACTGGTTGCTTAGAAAGTCAGAAGGGGCTAAGCAAGACACTTGTTTCAATGGGAAGTCACTGGTTGCTAAGGAAGTCACTAGTTGCTTATGAAGTCACTAGTTGCATAGGAAGTCAGTGGTTGCTTAGTGAGTCGCTGGTTGCTTTAGGAACTCACTGGAAGCTATGTTTTCCCTATAACTCTATATACAGACAAGCCCCCACCGCCTCGGTGGGCGTGGTCAATTTTGACTACAGCGACATGATAATAACAGGTAGAGAACCGCTAGACCATTCCAACTATCTAACCTCTAGACCTTGTGGTTTTGGAGGAGGAGATTTTTAAAGATCTTCCTGTCTGTCTGTGTAAAACAATGGACCACGGGCAGGGCCAGTATATACTCAAGAGGGAGTATTTGAACACACTTGGTGAAAGTCCACTAGACAATACTACACACTTGAAATTTAAGCTCTGGAACTTTCGGTTTGGCAGAAAAAGACTTTTAGAATTTTCCTTTTTCAATGATCCCCGAGCAGGGTAAATTTTGAGCCCGGGGCATGATTTGAACAACTTTGGTAGAGGTCTACTAAACAATGATACATTCTTAATATCTAAGCTCTATGCTTTGCGGTTTCTGAGAAGAATTTTTTTTAAATTTGTTCCTGAAAATCAGTGACCCCCAGGGTGTGGTCAAAGTTGAGCCCAGGGGCATGATTTGAAAAAAATGAGTAATCTTCAATGAGGTCCACTAGACAATTCAATGTTACACACCAATTATATGAAAGATTTTCCTATATAAATGCATGTCTATGTAAAGCAAGTGACCCCCTAGGCGGGGCCAATATTGACTCCAAGGACAATATTTGATCACACTTGGTAACAGTCCACGGACATGCTGTATACTCAATATATAAGCCATAGGCCTTGTGGTTTTAGAGTTGATTTTTTGTTTTTAAATTTCCTATAAAAACATATGCTAAATCAAGTGACCCCCGGGTGGGATCAATTTAGACCCGGGGTCATGATATTAACAATCTGGGTAGAGCTATATGCCAACTCTATAAAATCAAGTTCTGAACGTACCCTATACTTATTAAAGTTGTAATAAAATGACTTCTAGTAAAGAAATACGAATGCAAAAGTAAATATGTCATCCGGTTGGGATGAGTCTGCAAATCAAAGAACATGTGCCCAACTTACCTGATTTAGCATATGAATTCCACAATTTCTGTTCGTAACTTTGATTGCGGCCATTTAGAAAAATAAAATACAATAGTTTGTGTATGGGTTTGTCATTCAATATTCTTTCTGAAAAGCACCAAATATTGAAGGGTTACCGTGCTTGTTCTTTTTTTATTTAAAGCCGTCTCTAGACCGGGCGTATTATTACGGTTATCTAGAGCTGATGGGGTGTTCATGTCATTCGTGACTATCTGCTCTCAAGTTTAGTTTTTTCTCCAGTCATCACCAAACTGTGTCAGAATAGGGACATTTTCTAGGTCAAGCTCTATAACCAGCCAGATAGCCCTAGAAATGAAGGAGTTTCTGCCCCTGAATTGTTGAAAATTGGCCCTTTCTGAAATGTAATTTAGACAGATTTTATATAAACATTAAAGCAGTTTTTCTTTGATCATCACAATACGTGCATGGGTAAAATGTTTGTAGGCATTACATCTTTACAGAACCCGAAAACCAGTCAGCTCATTCAAAGAACGCAAGAGTTACAACTCTTGAAAATTGCTTAAATTTTGTAAAATTGCCTTGTACGCTCTCTTACTTAGAAAGATTACATCTGTTCAACAGTAGACAGTGGAGAAATGTTTATGGGCATAGTATCTTTACAAATCCCGATAACTAGCTTTATCATTCAAAGAATGCTAGAGTTACAACCCTTGATTTCTATTATCTTTGATAAAGGAGTGCGCTTAGATTATTTCGTGAAAAAAGAAGACTGGATAGACTCATTTTATTCTTAGTTGTTGTGATGCTGAGTGATTGGATAAATAACAAAGTTTCAAAAATATTCTAAAAGACTTCACTTTGGACATCCAACATTCTTAAGTTGGTATCGTACTGACCATATCGAACAACTGACATCGTTTTGCAGGATCGTAATGTCCTCTTATTCAGTATCGTACAAGGGGCTAACATGAGCCTTACGATGCTGATAAAAGCGTATGGTAAGCAAAAGTAAAAATTAAAGAACAAGTGTTTTTACATGGCGATTCACAATGAACAGATATTTCAATTACTGTATATTGAAAGCGGTTAGTGTCTGTATATGTGAAACTTGAATGTGTTGGTGCGAATCTTAGCACTCGCCTTCCTGTTGGATCCATCTCGATATTGGGAGCCGCCTTAGTGTTGTGGCAGCACCGGAGGGTCAAGGGTTTGATTCTCAACAGTATCGAAGTAGTGGTAGTGTCCTTATGCAAGACCACAGATAATTCCAC
>JAFMSR010000015.1:2427983-2439450 GCA_022818135.1 Saxidomus purpurata
CTTAAATATATATTATACAAATCTGTCAAATAACAAATCAACCTTTATATTTAAATTGTACTTGGTTTATAATTGGCATTTTATGTTAGCTTCAATTTATTGCGTTTGATACAAGTGCGTATGTCTCCATTTAATAACTGCATATGATAACATATAATCAGTCTGTAGTCACATGCGATTTCTTCAAATATATGGTGTCTTTGAAAATTGTATAGGGTATGGATGCCGAGACAAGCTCATTCTATAATAAGGATGTTATACTTTGTACATGTACATATTTTGCACACGATACAACACTACTGAACACGCTACATCACAGAATATAATTTTCGGATGGTCTTACCCTTTTTTAAGGTAGTGGGGGTCTAATAGACACTATTCCAAAACACATTAAACTGAATGTTTTTATAATCTACATCTGTTATCCGACTAGTGTGCAAAATGTAAAGACATTTCACCGTTTAATTTAACATTAATTTCGTTTTGTCTTGCCCTGCTCCACCTAAAAAAATACTGACCAGATTTAAAAGTATCCTAAACGTTAAAAAAGGTATGTTTGCAAGTATTTACTTACATTTAGTTTTGTTCTAGGTTCAAAAATTATTACAAGCAATGAATGTAGAATTACAAAACATGTATCACAATTCTACAAGCTTAACATAATAAGTATGTAACAAAAAGTATGCAATAATGCCAAAAACTATGGTACACAATTCGCCTAATTTTGCCCCGAGACATATCACACTTGTAAATATCAGGACTGTAGCATAAGATTCGGAGTAGGGCCATCACTATTGATTATAAAACTTTTATAAGTAGGATAAGATCTGATATATCAGAAAAAAAAAATAAAAAAAATTACCGTCTACTTTTTGAGATACTGAACTTTTACATTGTAGAAATGAGCAGGATCAATTTTTATATTTTGAAGTAACTATACAGCTGGATAAAATTAAGGAAAATTAAGATACAGTTCTCAAATCTTGTAAAATGGCATAAATTGTCATGTTATTCAATTTGATAACTAAAAAAGAAAAAATAACAAAAAAACATTTGGCTCCTTCGGGGATTGAACTCAGGACCTCTTGATCTCAAAGTAGACGCTCTAACCATTCTTGCATACCCCCCGGGGAAAGTATTGGCGGATCCCAGCACGAGGAGGGAAGAGATCAGCCTTTATTATATATCTTTAATTATTTTGCCAAAAATACAGCCTATATTCAACCATCAAATACGGCCTGACAGAAAAAAATTCCGTATTGTATGTACGTGGAATACAAAAAGCGCGGCAAAATTTGTAAGAGTGCATTCAATTGGCTCTAAAATGCACATGACGTTAATAACGTCGCTTTTGACTGGGTCGTTACTATTTGTTTATACGATGACGTCAATAAAATGACGTCGAACTATATGTATATTTCGCGCTAAAAAGAGTTTTTCTTTAATTTTAAGCTTAAAATTTCATTTTAATTCAGTTTATTCGCGCAGACAAGTGTCAATAGGTATATAATAAAAGGGTTATTAGTATAGTAATGTGATCCATAAGCCGGATTAGCTCTCGTCGAGGTCGGATCAAACTCGTGCTACGCACTCGTATGATCCGACGCACGACTCGAGCAAATCCGGCATACTGGATCACGCTACTATACTAATAACCCTATTATACTTTCCCTAGGGAAAGTACATCTCGGGCTTACTTGACAGCACCCGAACTACTTTCGTGTATTCAACTCGTACCTGGAACACTTTATTTCCGAGATACGTTTCACGGCGGTTTACAAGTGAAAGATTAGATTGTTTTCCGTAAATGTAAACTAAGGTCTCATAAGAAAGCACACACTTCAATATTTTTCAGGTTAATGTAACAGGAATTTAATTTTTTAGGAATGGTTCGAATTTTCAGGGTACGCAATAACGGTTCAAATTACGAAAATTGTTGGTAACGAATATCCATGAAGTTTTGAAGCGAGAGTTGATTGCGAAAAGAAATGGTGCTTTTTATGGTGTCACAAGCAAGAGCATCAAATTTTAGAAATGTATAGCAACAGAATATATTCACATTTCAAAGAACATACCTGTAATCATACTTTTTTCAAAACAAAAAATGTCGGTAAATGACGTCACAGTTTCTCTTGATTAATGACGTCACTGTGTAAACAAAACAAGTTAATTGAGTCAATGTTGATGGTATAGTCGCATTAATCAAGTATAAACTGGACGTGAGTAAGGAGAATTTCTGTTTAGGATTTAATTGATTTTTTTTTTATTCACAACGTAAATAAAGTATAGTTTTGGGTGCGATCAAGCACTATGTTTTTAGCTCTAGATACATAAACAGTGGTAAATTCACGTGTGAACCTACCAAATTTCCTACGCAAAGGGGTTCCATGCGGGGAATTATATTTAATCAACATGAAGTTTTGATTTACCGCTCAACATAGTAGGGCCTATTTAAAGCGGTTTCCTCGTAGAATCTGCAATAACATCAAATAAAGTATGCAAGAAAAAGGATCTTACATGGTCTACTGTGGAGGACTGGGTTGTTCCGACCCTCGGGAAAGCGGGGGGAAGTGCTCGGTTCCTCCTATCCCACCGCTTTCCCTCTGGTCGGAACAACACAGTCCTCCACAGCAGGCCATGTAAGATCCTCATACTGCACCACAGTACAAAAAAAACATGTAAAATCCAAAGTAATCCAAATGGTCATTAAACAGGAAGTGCTCATTACACATCCACTACCTTAAAGATATTTTGACTTCAAGTTTGTAGATGCTATAAAGGATTAATAGTGGAGAAATTCTTATCGTGATACAATGATCCCCATTATAGTAATCTGGGGTGAGGTTGGGGTTGAGCCCCACCAGGGGTATAGGCTAATCTAGGATGACCTTAAAGCCTAAAACATTTGTTGACTAACCACAAACATGATCCACACTTTCAAATGTTTCCAGCAGATCTAGGAAGGACAAAGGTCCAAGTTCCAGTGACGTCAAATCTGATTGTAAGATCAGTTCTGGACACTCAGCAATATCTTCCGCTATACCATTGACCAGTTTTCGAAGCCTGTGAAAAAATAACGTACTGTTAATAACTAATGATAACACATGCCCATAGCAAAACATATTTTTATTTTGAGTAAAACATGGTGCTTTGACATGTAGATTTACCAAAATGCCAGCCATCTATGGAATAGCGTATAAGCTATAGTACAGTATAGCTTCTCTGTTCCATTTAATATTGTTTTCCGTGTATCAAATAGTTAATACATGTACGTAAAGAAATTGTTACTGATTTTTAATGAATATCTAACATGTGTGGTTTACAGTAATAAAAATATTCATAATATATTACACTTAATTACATCAGACTTTACACACACTTAGATATAGAATTATACAGTTCCGTGTTCATCATCATTACACAGGGGTTTTAAACAATTACTTACACCAGATCATTGCAGATTGTATCCAGGATCATGGACATTCTCTCGTGCATCGGGATGCTACTGTTCGTCTGGATATCCTGTAGGAATCCCGACAGTGTGTCAACTATGGCATTTAAAGTTGACACAGCCTCAAAGCTGGCGCATGTAAGGTTCAAACCAGAAACTGTTCCTGCAAACACTGAAGAGTGAAAAAAGAACAGTGTAATAAAATTGTAACGGCATCGTCTGCTTTGCTCGGAAGGTCGTCTGTTTTATCGTGTATGGTCAAGCTGGTGTGTAGGGTATGATAATGGCAGGGGAACATTTAATTATATTTCAGTCACAGGAATTTGATATTCAATACAAAAAACTCAATAAAAGAGAACAATGTATGTTGCTAAAAACACAACTTACACCAGGAATGTAATACATTCATGAGCGGAACAGTGGTCCAGTGGTTAACGCTCTGGACCTGTTATCCAGGGATTGCAAGTTCGATCCCTCGCTCCTTCACTAACATAACTAATGGTCTTTCGGATGAGACCTTAAACCAAGCTCCGATGTATCGATGCTGTACACCAAGCATATTAAAGAATCAGGGGGAAGACCGCCACTGCATTCCTGGTGTTTTAATAGAGCTTGCAAGATGCCTAGTTTGATTAGTATGACTTTTCAAATTGTCATATTTTATAAGCAAAATTCCAACCGAACGTACGGACACCCCTGCGTAGGTAGTATTTGGTGGTATTTCCATTGTTCTCGAACAATAGAGTGACCACTTATGTAACAAAAGAATGGCCACTTAAGAGACAAAAGACGGAATGAAGACAATAGATTTCCATTGTCTTAGACCACACCTCCTACCACTTAAGGTATCCAGCATGCGTGCGAGTTAGGTATTAACGCGGATGGACAATCTTACACTTAAAAAGTATGATTTGTTTTTCACCTAAAAAGGTTATTGCCAGCTGATTGCTGTAAGTTTCTGCTAAACAGGCTTATCTCATTGTCCGATCGGGCTTTAAAGATCGATTGGGCTTTTATTGCTCCATCGAGCTTACTTTTATGAATAGAAACGATAAATTTAGTCTATATCACTACGAACGACTTGGTTGCGAATTGTCAAAGTCCACACAGACATTCAATATGATCCTATAACAGCATTGCTGAAGACATTTTTAAAAAATGCTCTTGCAGCATGCGCAGCTTTTAGGGAAAATTGTATTTTTTCTAGAGAAATTAAGAAAACACGCCTGTAATACCGATATCTTGAAAAATAAGGCATCGACAATCTCAAAATTTTGCATAGGCCGCCATCTTGGATGTTGAAAAAGGACGGTACCAAAACATGGGCGAATGACATGCTGTATCGTCAGCATCTTATTGTTTTACGATAATTGGTACAGTCTTAAACAAAAATATTCACACACTTTTTTCTTTGATTTGTGTAATTTGTATATTAAATTAAAGAAACAAAATTTGGTGTATAGGTAAGAGATTATATGCCGTTCACCATATATATGCACGTGGAAATCGTTCTTTTACATTCCTTACACATTTCAACACAGGAAGGAAAGACAGTATATTCTCAATGTCGGTAAGTTTGATTTGTTTATTTTTTGTTACCAGCTAAGTATTTTGGTCACAACCATTGTCTTCGAAATCACTTTCATCTGATGAATCTTCGTCTATAATAAATAAAAGGATTTTATATATTCTGGAAAGGAATGTTTACCAAAAACCCGGGAACGGTCAATACGTTATACAGTATTCCTGAAAGAAATGTATCATTATATACAAGATACACGTATATTTATTTAACTTTGGATACATGTATAACATATCAAGATAAGCTTCGTTTCTTGCTCGTGAACAACCATATTTTAAACTTAATTCTAATATAAAGAATTGTCATACAAATAGTTTATGCTCACTTTTTATTCCTAAATTTAAATAATTATTTTGTAGAAAAATCCGGGTAAAAATTGGAAAGGTCAACCATGCAGAGCTCTTACACATCACCGCGGTCCAGTTGGGGAGAACTATGTGGCAGATACTAAGAAAAGGAGGGAAACAAAATGCAAGAGGCTTGCTACAGTAAAGAAAAATGTAAGATAATTATTATGTTTTGTACATTGATATTATAATTGTGAAATAAAGTATCAATTACCTGTGGTAGCCTCATTTGAAGCGTCCTGCACAGCTACAACCACTTCCTTGTAAAACTGTAAAAGTGCATCCTTAGTGCCGACTATATAAAGTATAAAGAATTTACATTGCACACTTGTTCGGATATTAAAAGTAATATTACAATTTGCATTACTTAATTTATGTTTTCACTTTTGAATTAAAGCTACAGACATTGAGCCACAAGACAGGTATTGAATGCTTGCTGCAATGGAAGGAGGAGGCGGAAGGGCCTGTGAATTCATTTAAGACAGACGGTTGCAGCATTCAAATAGGTACGAACTACGAAACACTGGTGATGACTTACAGACATCACAATTCAATATTGAGTATTTCACACTTGTTAGTTCACACTAAACAATTTATACATACAAATTCTCATTTATTTCACACTTCATAACTGTGAAGTATGAAGTATGAATTGAGAAGTAGAAGGTATGAAGTGTGAAGTATGAAGTAAGAAATGTGAACTGTTAATATGAAGTCTGCACTATGAAATGAGAAGTCACTTATGAATTACTCAATGTATGAAGTATAAAGTGTGACTTATGATGTATGAAGTCTTTTCTATGTAAAATTATGTGTTAACCTTTCAAGCATGCAATACTCATTTGTGAAGTATGAAGTGTGAACTGTAAAATATGAAGTAGTTAATAAAGAATTTTGAAGTATGTAGCTGTGGTAAACAAGGTTATATAATGTCTTATAATTTATCTTCAATGTAAAAATGTTGGTAACAGGTTAAAATTATTAAGAAAACTGCAAGCTAACAGAAAAATCGTCCGGACTCATTTGCCTATGTGTACTTATATATAAATTGTATTTTAACAGCCTCACCTACGCCAACAAATGCACCTGAAGAATCTTTATTTGAGGTGGACCCAGAAAAGGATTCCCCACTGACATATCCCGACCCGCCGCACAGAGAGGAGGACACTTCTTCCGACGGGGATAAATGTGCCATTTGTCATAATGTGCACATAGGAAGGCGAAACAGGTGCTTATGGATTAATTGCACAGAACGAAAATGTGAGTTTTGGGCACATTCTTTATGTGTTGGTCTTACTGGTGACAACGAAGAAATAAAAAACATCAACTACAAGTGTCCGGAACATATAAAGCTACATGTTAACAAACGGAGGTAGAGAAGTGTGGTTCAGGATAGATTCCATTACTGTTTATTTTGTAATGCGTGTATTTGGATTTTTACTTATATATTTTTTTAATAAATAACATCAACATTTATTAAGTATAATACCTTTTACTTTTCCCCATTGTCTCTCTAGTACCAAGGCTTCGTCTACATTCCCCATCTCTTCTATGTCTTTTATTAATTCACATATCATTGTGCTGATCTGAGCTTTGGTTTTTTTTCGTATGTCATGAAAATTTTCACGGTCGTTGCGTGTGACAAATATGGGAGTAAGATTCAGTCCTTTGCCTGGTTCATTTCCTTCTTTAATATTTTCTAGATACAGCTTGAAATTTTCATTACAGGTCTTTTCAAAAATTACCAGGTCACGATCGAGGTTTATTCCACTCACCGATGTATGGCTGCTGCTGTGAAAAATAGGCATGACATGATTTAAGGTATTGAATTTAAGAGAATAAAAAAGGCATTTACCTTTTTTTTCTTTCCCCAAAATACCTATATATACACAATAGGTTTTTTTAATTACATAATATTTTAAAAACATTATATATGTTTACAAATGGGCTTATTATTATACCCCCCGAAACGAAGTTTGGGGGGTATATAGGAGTCACCCGGTGGTTGGTCGGTCGGTCGGTCGGGCGGTCGGGCGGTCGGTCAGGCGGTCCGTTGCATTTTCCTTGTCCGGAGCATAACTTGAAAACCACTGGTTGCAATTCAATACTACTTCATACAATGGTTAAGCACATTGAGAGAAACTGCAGTGCACAAGAACCATAACTCCATCTATAGTAATTACGGAGTTATTGCCCTTTCTTACTTTTCCTTGTCCGGAGCATAACTTGAAAACCACTGGTTGGAATTCAAAACAACTTCATACAGTGGTCAAGTACATTGAGAGGAAGTGCAGTGCATAGGAACCATAACTCTTTCTTGACTAATTACAGAGTTATTACCAAGAACAATATCTGTATTTTAGGGGTTTTTTGCCAGGTATTCTGTTACTAAGAACTTCCTCAGTTTATAAAGCAGTCTTTCGGGGGTATTAATCACATTTAGTGATAGGTCTAGTTTTAATATAAAATATATATTGATAATTAAATCAACCTACTTTGTGCAATTATCATTTAATTGAAAATATCCACTTTTCCTTAGATGTGCTCTCCACTGAAAAATTTCCGTAGAAAGATCTCGCTGGTATAGCTGAGGGGACTTCCTCTCCAGACCTATCTCAGAATATAGTTTGTCTCGCAACTGAAAGTTTTCAGGGTAATGTTAATTTGTTATTTGCTTTTAATGATTAGTATTACACATCTTTTCATTGAAATGAAATGAGATAAGTGTATAAAACATATAATCGGCTTTGCTAGGTAGTAAATAGTATCTCCTGAAAGGTATTAATTTGATTTTAAATAGGTTTTACAAATGACTCTCATGTATATATATACATGTAGTCTGATTTGTTATTATAGTGTAATGGTTCTGATCTGAATAACTTGCCTGTTCTAGTTTATCAACATTACGACAAACTTGCAACCAGTGTTCCTCAGTAGGTGCACCAGGTGGCAACCAACGTTTTGTTCTTCCATTGATAGCCTCCAAGACGAAATCGCCTCCTTCGCCTTTACTTTTATTTCCCGATACACTGAACGATTCATTTTTTTCCAGAAAATCAGAAACTTCTGCAGGTGCGAGAGCTCTTAATTTCAAATCATGAAATGTTATAGATTGATATGTGGTCATGTTCAGTCCAAAACACAGTTTTAGTACTTTGTTTCGACCAGCAAGCATAACTTTATAGTTTCCCCGCCTTACACCGGCTCTGAACACAAATAATGCTAGGACATAATTAAAAATTATGTCGCACATGAACCTGTAATTTGGACTTGGTGATTGTGAAATGTATTCATACAAATTTGAGACAGAAGCCACTACATTGCCTCTGTTACAAGAGAGAAGAAACTGTCTTATTATTTCATCTAAAGAGCCAAAAAGAAAGACGGACAACAACTGCCATGATTTGTGATGATCTGAACAATTTCGTGCCGAAATTAATGCTCTTGGGCTACGAAATCCGTGCAATTTGGCTAAATCTTCCAAAGCAACATCCCACAATAGTTTAAATAACGCACGTGTACCATTAATCTCGATATGACCATTTCCGGGAATTAAAAGTAAATTTCTCAAGTCTGCATTCTCCGGCTGATTTAAAAGTTTTTGTCCCAGACTATATGGCAATCCATCGCATCCTACCACTGTCCACTCTTTTCCGTGTCCAACACCACATTGCTGTTGTATATGCTTAAAATGTTTGAAAACAATTGAAATCAACAGTATACTTATCATTTACATTAATAGTGTTTCTTTTATACACAATGCATGTCCTTTTACCCCGAGATTGACCTTGACCTTTGACATCATAAATAGATTATTTGAACCAAGTTTGATATAAAATCCTTTAAAATGTGTCAACATATAGCCTTGGGACCTTTATTACCGGACACACAAAGCGGACAGACGGACTGACTGAATGGCGTACAAACGGAACCTGAATAAGTATGGACTAGTAATACAAACTGTGTATATTTTTTCAATAAAATGTAAGTTTATTTCGGTTATTTACATAATTGATTATTTACTCACCGCAAATACCTTTTTAACCGCCTGGAACGAACATGGGTTAGCCATACAAGGCTCACCTACTGTAATACTCGGTGGAGTTTCCTGATGTTGACTTTCAACCCAGGAGTATGGATCAGGTTCGGATTTAGTAAGACTTGGGTGTACACCATCTTAACGTAAACAAATGGTTACAAGTTAAAAGATTTAAGAAGAGAAGAAAAACAGAAAATGTTTCACGTTATCTACTTTAAAAATTGTTTGAGAAATGTTTAAAATATGGTTTGTTTCAAGTTAAAGCAAATCAGCTGCACTATTTCTTTAACACATTAAGGCAATGCATGTTTAATATAATTATTTTTAACTAAATTAATAGCTTTCCTTATATTTATATAAAGACATTCATTTAGTAAAATTTGAAATATATTACCATTTAAATTTCTATCAATAGCATCTTGCAGTGTTTCATTTATTTGTAGTTGTTCCATTTGAACCATCTTCATTCGATTTGCAACATACTGATCTCTTATGTTGTTGTAATTGCTGTCTGATTTTACAACAATAGCCTTAATTTTTTCAACTGTATCTGGACTGTTTCTGTCATTGTATAGCCAAAAGCATGGATTAAAACGTGACATACATTGTATATTGCCTTGATGGGATGGTTCAATATGTATGATATTAGTTATTACACTGGCAGTTGTCTTGTGGTTAAATGTCACTCTCCAATTTCTAGATATAACTTGATTATTGTCCAAAAATGTTACATTGTCATTTTCAATTGCTGGTTTTTTAATTGGTGTTGACGAATGTTTTTTCAGCCAGTTTTTCAAACATGTATAGCTACCTGCTGGCGAGAAGGTACAATTTAGTCTTGCCAAAGAACTACTACCACTGATGTAATAGGTGATAAGATTGGTATAGAAAGGTATCGGACTAACTGTATTTAATACTCTGGCCTTATACAAAGAATTTATGCACCCAAGCAAACACAAACTTTTCTTTTGGTTTTCTAATGACGTTACACTGGCCGAGTACATTAGAAAATTTAATAAAATTTGATTGCGACGATTAAGCCAACTTTTTAAACTAAAACCTTCCATGAAATCTGCAGACAAATAGTCGTTTGAAATACAAGTGGCATCTTGAAATACACTTTCGGAAATTCTTTTCCCTATGGCCTGTACAATCTTAACAAGTTCAATATCGTTTAGTTCACCATTTTCAATTTTTTCAACCACAGCACTACACTCGTCCATTTTCCTACGCTTTGTGCTTGTAAGGTTTATAGTATGTTCATGCATATTTTCAACATAATCCTTGCATGCATCACATAGTGTTGAGGCATGTAAAGGGAGAAGCCCCTCTTCTTTCATAAATGCAATAGTGGAAACTTTGATTTTTTTGCTGGAAAGTTTGGTAAGTTTTGTTTGCTTTCCTTTGGAAAACGATCCATGCTCGACACATGAACACACAGAAATTTTCTGCAATACAAAGTATTACAAAGATATAACAGTACGAAATTTCTTAGTTTATGACATAATGTTTGACAATATTACTTTTGCAATGTTCAGACATTAAGGCATGATAATTCACCCGCTCTCTCAATAAAGCATATACAAATTCAACCGAAAATGCAAATCTATTTCAAATTTTAAATACCAGGTAACGCTTATTATTTAACTGTCAATACTTCATTGCATTAACACAAATAGACGTAAAAGCATATCATATATTCATTAAGGCCATATTACAGTAAAAGAATCAAATTCAAAGGGTAGGAGGGACAGGGACTTACTTTAGATGCCATTCTGTTCTGTCTTCTCTTCTAAGCTGCTAGGCGAATACTGACTAGTAAATGTTTCACGAGTGAGTACTTAATTAAAGAAAATACAAGTATTTCGTGATTCCCATGATTTTATTATAGATTTTCAATCAATTCTATATAACGGTTCAATACATGAATTTAGAGAAATAAACAGGTATTATTCAAGGTCTATTGCTTCCCTGTTATGTCATTTCTAATTGTTATATATACATTGTGTACTTTGATACATACAGAAATGACCGAAATGTAAGCAAAC
>JAFMSR010000015.1:2439950-2464950 GCA_022818135.1 Saxidomus purpurata
GCTACTAATACACCCCTTGGTTCTTTTACATGCCCGGTGTATAGCACCGATACACGTGAGACTACCTCTGGGTTTCTAACCAGTTCATCTCTAGATGGATTGGAAACCATGAAAAGAGTTTCTGAAATTTCCAGTTCCCCGGCCTGGATTCGAATCGAATTGGTAGTGCAGAACGTTAACCACCCGACCAACGCACAACCATTCCCATTTTCTTCTTTGTCTAATTAACAACCCTCCGAATATCTGCCACCTTTTTTAAGCTGTCGGTGCTCGAAAGCTATCATGTGGTAGATTATTGCAATTATACGTTAAAACCTCCGTTAAATTAACATCATGGGTTTTTGCCGTGATGCTTTTTCGTTAGGAAACTCATTGTTAAATTATCTGCCATATTTATTTGTAGCATTCATTATTACGAAAGTATTTACACCCAATGTCTTCATAAATGCAAGACATGATAGCTTTCGTGCATCAGTTGCTAAAGAAAGATGGCAGATATTAGAAAGGATGATGATTTAAGGTCCATTACTAGGCCCCTAATGGGTATAATTGTTCATCATGTGTTTGCATGTTGTGTCTCATAATTGGCTGAACATGTTATATAAATAAGACTTTGGCAAGAATGAAATGCCATTTTTGCAAGACTGCAGAAATATAACATCAAACTTTTTACTGTTTACAGCAAAATAGTTAAAAGACGACATCCATGTCTTTTTAAGATATATACCTTTGTAAAATATTTTACTAAGGTTGCTAGAGAGTTGAGAAAACATTTCTTGCCAGTCATCATGTTTTTATGTTCAAGGTATGTGTTGACCTTTGAAAATGTTGAAACTTCATTTGCTTTGATATTGTACATGTATCTTTAAATAAAGAATAAACCCGGAGGTTGCGGGTTAGAGCCTCACTGGTGTCACGACCGTACCTCCTCATATGACACAAGTACTGGTTTTTCCAGGAAGCGGACTCGAGAGTAACTCGATAAGCTACAAGCTTTCTTTACAATCGAGCTAAAAGGAATTAGTATAAACTAAATAAAGAAGGGAAAAGGGTAGGTGTTGCGTTTAGTCAAATATATAACATTTTTGTTCTAATGATTGCAGTACAGAAGCGATGCTTGTGATACTAGGGCAGGAGGAGCAGTGCCAGGCGGTCTTTCAGCATTCCACAATGTACATTCTTAGAATGGAAGACTTCATACTTAACAAGTGTGACAGTTATATCGCTGGTTTGTATCTCGTTTTATTGACTGTGTATATTAATGAGAATACGGTTCAACCTACCTTTACTGTATTCGGCGGTCACCTGGACAACCAGTGCAAGAGGCCATTTTCTGACATGCTTGTCAAACTTCCTTCCATACATACTGTTATGATTTCTCTTCTGTATGAAGTAAACTCCGTATATAAGTATTCGGATATAACGAAATTCTGGATATAAGGAAGAATTTGTTCTGTCCGATTTTTCTTTTCTTTCTATATTTTATATGAAAATGATATATGGATATAACAAACTTCGGATAAAGCGAACATATTTAAATGGTCCCAATGAGTTCGTTATAAACGGAGTTTAGTGTACACCTTTGCAGAGTATTGTGTCCGTCAACCAGATACTATATGACGGTTTATGTACTTTGCATATTTGATATCAGACAGTGTTGGTTACTGTTGCTAATTGTGCTCACCTGTTGACAGAGAAATTTTAAATATGAAAAATAAATCTGATTTCCACTATACAATTTTTACAAACCAGGAATGCGCCTTTTTCGGTATGAATAAAATAATAAACAAGCTTCTTCATATTAAGCAAGTAGAGAATTTTTAAACATATTATCTTCATTTAAGTGTTAAACATTTCGGGTAGAACCTTAAAGTCAGTATTAACGTTCAAAGTGACCATCACAATTTGAAATAAAACACTAATCTGTGTTTTATTCTCCTAGAATAATAAAAATTGCCATAGTTATAACCCAAAAATAACGGACTATATAACAGTTTCGTTCACATTGAATATATCTATGAAATCTGTAAAAATCTTTTTTGACTATCCTTGTCAAAAATTAAAAAAAAATCCACGCTTTCGATTATGTATATCTTAAGTAATTTTATAACAGGAATAACTTCGTAAAACTTATTACTTATTTCTGATATGTTTTTAAAGCATCCACTGTGTTTTTGGCATCATTCTTAACTATAAACCAATGTGACCATTTTGAACGGTAATATAACTTTCAGTAAAGTATTAAGAACTGTTTTGACCGTACCAACAGTTTCGGACTTGAACTCCGTGCAATCTTTCTTGAGTTAAAGTCCCGCTATCGGCCATGTCTATGTGTGAAAACTGACAGTTTCTTACAGAAGAAATAGCTCGGTATACTACCCCTTCGAAGGGTAAGTAAACTTCCCGACAGTCAGATAACTGAAATACTATTATTTAAACATTCGGGACAAATTACTACATATTCACGGTGGAGCATCGTACATCGGATATAGCCCCCTCGGTGAGCAGTTATCCACATTGGAATTGTAAATTTCATGGACTTGTTGATCTTGCTTTGTCTGCAGAAGATTTCTCATGCGCTTTGAACTACGCTCATGACCAAGAATTCAACAACTGCCTGAAAAGAGTATCCGATAAGATGATAAAAGACCAGGAAGATCCTGAATGTGGGTATGTCCGACTAAATATTTAACTTTGCAATCTGTAAATCTTAGGAGTGTTAAGGAACAAGCGAGTTGTATAAAATGCTGTTTTATTGACAATTTTTTCATGTTGCAAATCATATCTCCTGGCATACATGGGGACTTCGAACAAAACTTTACGAGGGGAGCGGTGGTGTAGAGGTTTTAAGGTGCCAGCCGCTCATCCTGGAGGTTGAAGGTTCGGGCCTCACTAGGGTCACGACCGTAACTCCCCACATGACACCAGTACTGGTTTTTCCAGGAAGCTGACTAGAACATGACTCGATAACCTTCATGCTTTCTTCATAATTGAGCTGAAATAAATTGGTATAAACTAAAACTTTACGAGGAATATGCAACGTAAGGGTGACGCGGTTATTTTAAAATTATTTTAACATAGAAAGATGAGCAGGTGTTAGTGCAAACTTTAATTTAGTTGGACTATTTTCTTTGATATAAAAAGTGCGGGGGGGGGGGGCGGTTCTCACTTGCGCGCGACGTGCATTTCCTAGTGTTGGACTGTGTACAGTACTACATTTCTAAATTTTATTCTTTCGTGTTTTAAAGTCGTGTGGCCTGTGTGACGAAAAGTATGGCAGATTGCGAGGAAAATGGGAGAAATTCTTATATGCAGTCTGTCAACATCTATGAAGTTCAACCGCAATTTCAGCTATCGGAACAAGTGTGTGAAAACAGTGCGACATCATTTGCTTCGTCCTTCAATTGGATTCTGCTTTCTAGTCTGATTTCCGTGCTTCATCTCTGATCCGGATTCTGATTGAAATGTTATTTCTGTTTCGTACCGAACATGACGATCATTATTGCGTAAAAGATGACGTCATAAAAAGCCATTTGACCAGCAATGTTAGAAGTGGAGATTTTCTCGCTTTGATTTACTTGCCTACATGTTTATATGTTTAAAGCTGTACATATTGAGCTTTTCAAAATGTTTGAAAATTAAAGACTTTAGGTTAACAGGTCAAAAGCATTATTCAGATAACGCCTTCTTCTTTCTAACTTGCGGAGCTCTGTCACTGAGACGGGAGAAGGCAGGATGTGTGCAGTTATTAACCTAATCGTGCTAGATATACTTGTTGAATTTTGTATTATATTGATTCTGAACTATTTGTACTAATAGTCTCCAATGGTATAGATTGTAAATATGTTTACGAAAGTTTTGAAAAAAATGTACTTACACATATTGCTGTAATTCTGAAAATAAATGCATAAGTAAGATCGTATGAGTGTTGTCTTGTTAAAAATAATGTTATTTTGTCAAACAGGTGTTTTTGCCAAATTGGTATGCTGTCTTGCTTAGAGAGTGTGTTATCTGGTTAAGTCAGTATGTTGTCTTGTTCGGAGATTATGGTGCTTGTTAAAGGGACATACTCTGTAACTGGTCAGGGGCGTAGCTGCCGTTACTGTTTGACATAATCATTTGCACAAGATTACATAGCCATATAACAAACAACAACTATTAACATGACTCGTTACCCGTTAAAATGATAACATACAATGTATAATAAAAATTATATAACTTCCGGGCGTTCTATGTATCACAATTGATCATATTTTGTAAGCAATTTCCGGCCGATTAACGAGTCAAGGTGATCCATAGAGAAAGATTAAAAAATGATCAGTCCGGATTCGGACTCAAGAATAGCCTAACATAATCTCATATGGTCAGATACTCCTATTGTTTTCCCAATTGACTTACATTATAAATCTAGTCAAAAGGTGATCCTGTATCATACCCACCCAAAGAGTGTTGACCAATGAAATTGCTTATTTCGAACAGAATAGTCTCTCAGAAACCAGAAAATTCTGTTTTTATATGGGCATGACCAACCCAGTTTATTACAATTTGGCAAGGGAGACAACCACCCCACTCAGTCAGGTGAGATTTAGGGGTCTAAACCGCATGTGTACACCTTCTATTCATATGGCGATTTCAGTGTTATTTATTATGATAACCAGTCCTAAAATATTCATTCGCGTGCAGAAGACATTGCTTTTTATTTTTCAAATGAGTATTTTTCATTTGTAAACACAACCTTTTCTACCAATCAGGTAATGCCTCATTTAATCTTACTGTTTTCCCTGTACATTTTTTAGCCAATCCCTGCCATCCGGACTGCAATTGGATCATCTGACCATATGAATCCTAGTCTCGTACAATCACGGTGGGGAATCACATGATCAAAATAATATCTAAACAAGAGTAAAAAGTATGAAAAATGTTGTAAATCTTGAAAGCTGTTCAGCTGTGATTATAAAAAGTAGCCTATCTTATAACAACATTAACGTATTCTAGAACTACTCAGGCCTCAATAACAATCATCTTCTGATTGTGCTGAACACTTCAAAAATAAATTAGTTCAGTGTACTGAATTGTTTATTACAATCGGAAGGAGACTATGATTGAGACCTATGCAGTTCTAGAATACGGTAATGTCGTCATAAGATAGGCTACATTTCATATTTAAAGCTAAACAACTTTAATTATTTTTTAATATTTTCATAGATTTACTTTTGTTTAGAGATTATTTTGATCACGTGATTCCCCACCGTGACAATAAGGCATTGTATATGTATCTGAAGTGTGTTCATGGTCTTATCTCAGATCATATTGTACTTTCCTTCGTGACGTTGTACAGATGCTGACGCCGAACCACTTATTTGTAGGGAAATTAAAAGCGACGTTAGTTGGCCTTTATTGGTTTACTACTTAAATGCACGACTATTCGTAGATAATTTGCAAATATCTTTGTGTGTAAATACTATCAGTTGGAGTATTTGTTTATTTAGAACCAAGAGCTACTTTCGCAAGATATATTATCAGTGAGTTAGAGATTACTGCCTTTTCAAGAGTACACTAGGAAAGGAATACACCTAATTTATAACCGTATTTTGGTCGATCACAACAATCGATGACAGATTACATTCCTACACAAAACGTGCTTTATCGAATATACAAATAAGTTAAAAAGTTTTCCAAGGCCTTAAACATGTTCGCATGTAAAATTCAAAAAGTGTCGTAACCATGTTAAGTCGATTCGCAGACATTTTATTTTTTTCATTTTGCTTATTTATACTTCTTTTTTAGATAACTTTTTTATAACTTGTATTAATCCCTCTCGAGACTCATTCCAGACGGAATCAACATCGAAGAGAAAGAAAGGCAATGTGAATTTAATTGTGCCCAAGGACACTACCGACATGGCTATGGTAGGGATCGAACCCGGAACCCTTCGATCCTGAGGCAAACGCCCTACCATTGCGCCGCGGTGGCTCCACAACCATTTATAAAATCCATGTAAAAAAAGAAGACTGAGCCTGGCCATGAAAAAAGTCGTAGACACATTAACGTTAGCCTAAGTTTGTCGTTTTTCTTGTGAAAAACGGTAGCGGTTATAACCTTGATATAACAATTGTCAGTATGCCCACTCTCATGACAAACTTAGGTTGTCCATGCATAAGCTGGACACTGTGATAAAGCGATCTACAGTAGACGTCGGATTGATTTCCGTCGAAAATCGCTAACTTTTTGAGCTCTAAGCCGAGATATTGTGGGTTTGATCCTTACTATGACCACACCAAGACCCGGTTGTTCGAAAAGTTAACCAGCAGTTAAACAGTCACTTAAATTTTGGAGTAGTATTTAAACATTTTAAAAGACTATACATGTATAATAATATTGCATGCATTAAGGTCAACGGAAAAGTAAAATCCCTTTAATGTAGACTCAAGACAGCAAACTAGTTTTTCCCACACCAAGTAATATTTTGAGTCAAAATTTCACCAATTGTTAACACAGGTATATGTCCAGTCTTTGTGCCCATATAAAAAAAATAGAAAAAAAAAAACAATTAGATCCACTAGATATCTAGTTATAATTCTTAAACGAAAAAAAAATTGAAATTTTTTTTCTATTTGAATATTCAATATATCAATGTACATATAGACAAAAAAATTCAAATTTTTCGTTTCAGAATTATAATTAGTGGTTCTTATTGGGTTTGTTTTGTTTTTTATGGGCACCAAGACTGGACATACACCTGTGATTGTTAACTTAACAGCCCGTTAAAGTTTCGAGCAAAATGCAGATTCCAGGAGTTCTACAACATAGCGGCAACGGCTTTTGCTGTTTAATTAATATACTAGTTTTGATAAAATTTAAAAAAAAATTAGAAAAATGATCAAAAACGAAACGGTACAATATATACTTAGTAAAAAAAGGAGTAGAATTGAATGAAAAAAAAAGGAAAGAAAATGAAACCACATGGTTGAATACGGACAGTAATACTTTGTATAGTTTGCTACCAGGTGAAACAAATCGATGGAAATGAATTTACATCAAGGACTGTTATAGATATTGCGATAACACATCATGTAGAAAGCGTATACCGGTAAATATTAAAATCCATTCTATTGATTTGTTAAGATCATTGCGATAAGGGTAATAAATTATTTATTAACCGTTGTGTTTTAAATATAGTACATACTTATTCTTACATAAAATAACATTCATAAATGTTCATTTAAGCTAATCTTACGTAAATTTATATTCTGTAAAACAACTGTTCCATTGTTCGCAGAAAAATGACTGAATAGTGCCATGCCAGAACGTTTTACGTATATTACATCCCAAAAGGCATTCCTAAACGAATTTTCTTACACGTTTCGTTTTCTTCATTCAATTCCAGTCTAAATTTTTCTACCAATACAAAACCGGCTTGCCGACTGTTACATCATATGAGACTGAACACCGATTTCTTCAGAGATTCGGTCTTCCTCCGCTCCATTCGCTGTCAGAGATGTATTGGTTGTTGTGTCGATATCAGTGTCCGTACGTACACTACTAATACCATTACTCATAGAAGGCCCTGCGCTCTGCTGCACTGTTAAAACCCGATGCTCTCCGGACCTTTTATTCAGACTGAGGGCTGGCAGTGATTGCGATCTGTGGTATTTTTCACTCTGTCGACGAATTTTTATTTGGGATGATTTCCATTCCTTGTACGCAATTTGAAATACACGTGATAACACGAGTGACAATGCTTTTGCTTTTTCTCCGCTGCTACAGATGACCGCGTGACATTTCAGCATTTTGCTGTCCGTGTCCGAACATATCCACGAAAATAATTTTTCGTTTACCGTCGTGTCAACATTGCAAAAAGAGATATTTTCAATCGGAAATAATTTTTCCGGTTCTTTCTTTTTGTCTAAATTTCTCATATGAAGACCTGATACTGTGATTTTCAACTGCACGCGCTTGAGGTAGCGTTCCTCTTCCGAATTATCCCAGAGTTTCTGCACGAGGGGAGTTGTACAACCCCGACCGGTGGCAGTAAATGTTTCAGTACTACCAATATATCTTGCCTTAAAACTAGGATCTTGGTCAGTGATTTTAGCACGGTCTTTAAGTCGATTAAACATTTTATCTTCTTTTTCTTCAAACCCTTGCACAAATTATTAAAACTTTACACTATTTTTCAATTTCCATCATTGTAGCAACAATTCAGCATCTCTACACAACAGTATCCAAATTTTGGTCTGAAAACGACTCTCTTAAGTTAGTCACTTATTTGTAGTAATTTCCGCAACACGTTCAGTTTTCTGCGTTAAATTGTGTCAATTTCCGATTTAAACCACTTTTTATCTCATGAAATGGCTCATGAAATCCTGGGCTAACAGTGAATAGATAAAAAGTTCAATGAAATCTTCAAAGTGGTTACCGATATTTGCGCTGGTCCCCAATCAATAGATATATAAAACAAAAGTCAGAAAGTGGGTAGATAATGAAACTAAATGGCTCTTGGGGGTTTCTTCGTCACTGAATGAACACGGGAAAAACAAAGCTTATGAAATATTCATTACTTTTTCAAGCTTTTCGGACGATAGTTTGTAGGAATTGTATACTATTAGTTTCTTATATGAGCACGAGGTTCAGATCGAAATATCCGTCACTGAGGGCAACTGTTTTGGCGGGAACGAGGCTCTGCCGAGTTCCCGCGAAACAGTTACCCGAAGTGACGGATATTTCCATCTGAACCAAGTATCTCATGGATTCTTGCATACCAGATGGGGATATCTGCAGTTTTTACCAGTGCTGGAAAATCTCATCTTACACCCCCGTGTAAGACGACTTACGTGCTTACTTGTGACGTAACGTTATAAACAATGTGACGTCACGTTATAAAAATGTGACGTCACACATAACTCTAAAGAATGTTTGTTTTTATATCAAAATGCATCATTTCGGTAAGTTTGTTTTTAATATCTATTTCAAAGTGCAAGACGGTATGCAAGAAAAAGTTTCTTCCATGAGATCTTGGTTCAGATGGAAATATCCGTCACTTCGGGAAACTGTTTCGCGGGAACTTGGCAGAGCCTCGTTCCCGCCAAAACAGCCCTCAGTGACGGATATTTCCATCTGAACCTCGTGCTCATATAAGAAACTAATAGAAACTTTTTCTTGCGTCTTGCCTTTGAAATAGATATTTAAAACAAACTGACCGAAATGATGCATTTTGATAAAAACAAACATTCTTTAGATGTTATGTATGGGAAAGTGACGTCATATTGTTTATAACGTGACGTCCATTGTTTATAACGTTACGTCACAAGTAAGCACGTAAGTCGTCTTACACGGGGGGTGTAAGATGAGATTTTCCAGCACTGGTAAAAACTGCAGATATCCCCATCTGGTATGCAAGAAACGCAAAGAAAGACCAGTGTAACTAAAGGGATTTGAACAACCCGCGACATTTACACTTATTTCAATGAGAGATTTTGGTTTGAATATATTTTGTTAGTACCATCCAAATTATTACAAGTACAGTTAAACTTCATTCACTCGAACTTCATTTACTCGAACTTTAGTTCTCTTGAACAAGGCAGGTTGTCCCAGTGAAATCTCTATATAAAACATAATTATTGTTCTACCTCTCATTGTGGAAAGAAATAGCACAATTTAAATTTAGAATTTCATAACATTTAGCAGTTTAACATGCATACAGTTCTTCAAGAAGCACATTTTTTTACCCGTACATTAAAAAACACACTAAAGAATATAGACGTTCTGTCTTCGTTTAAACCTACTGTTCCATTTCGTCTTTAAATTTTACAGAAAGCACGAAATAAAAATGTAACAGACTCGCGTATGAACTAATTGAAGGGGGATAGGGGACGCATGTTTTAGCCTCTATGAACGAGTGTTATATGTATGTAGACATTTCCCGTAGCACCATTTCAGGGCTCCTTGTTGAAAACGTTCCATCTACCATATACTAGTAGTTAAAGGCCAACAAATAAACTTTAAAGTCCAAGGAGCACTTTGGGTAAAAAATTAACTCTTAGCTCTGATATTACCAGGAAAGATGCCTTACCGAAAAGAATTGACTATTATTTGAGCGTACGAAACACATTCCTGACGTTGCTTTTTAGATTCAGTTTGAATGTATACGCTTTATATATAGCGCAGTATTTTTTCAATCATATTGCAAAAATTAAGAAACGCTTTCCAACAACGTTTTGCAGTGAAATACATGTATGACATAAAGGAATACGTCAACACTTTTTAGGATTAAACAGAACACAATGCTATCATCAATAAATTCACATTCTCGGTAACCCAGGCTATTCATTACCCAAATGACGGAGTGAAGCGG
Organism: Saxidomus purpurata; assembly: GCA_022818135.1. Taxonomy (NCBI): domain Eukaryota; kingdom Metazoa; phylum Mollusca; class Bivalvia; order Venerida; family Veneridae; genus Saxidomus; species Saxidomus purpurata. The sequence goes on from JAFMSR010000015.1 coordinate 2,450,305, forward strand.
CAGGAATTAACCGTGGGTTCCGACGATGTAAATTAGAGTATTTAAAGTGATACTGGGCCTTTAAACATACATGTACTTGTTATGCCTCGTTATGATAAATTGCAAGTGGACATCAATTATGCAAAATGTCGACCTACTCGCCTGCATACAGAATTGTTAATAATTACATTATACCATTTCACCTTGTGTGGAACAGTGATTAAAAATTCATCGTTAATGGCACTCAAGTTGATGATGCCACAAACGTGAAATCTATTCTAACGTGTAAAATTATTCACGTTACTTTCGTTTTGCCACTGACTTGGTAGGGCCCATGAAGTTAACAAAAAAGGCCAATCCGAATTCAAATTATGGCACACGAACCTTTTCTTCAGCAAAAACATAGAATATTGTGAGAATGCCTACCACAACGTTACTACTCTACCGCTGTACACGTTTCTAAGTGTGCACGAGAGTCATGTGCATTCGGTCGCAGACTATAACAATCTTTCACTGCATGGTTGCATGTTTTCAAGCACTGGACTAAAAACTGCAGAATTCCGATCTGGTATGTAATAAATATTGAGCTCAAAGTTCACGACTCAATGTTGTTTTACATTGACACCAGAAATAAACTTCCGACTTTTTTTGTATTGCCACCAAACTCGGTACACTAAATATATAACAAACGCCATGAAACCAAATTTAACGCCCCTAATTATGGTCGGGTTATTTCGGAAAGAAAGGTCTGTTTCAACCATTGTTTATACTTTCTTATCGCAGTTCCGGTTCTACATGTTTCACTGCACAATGATTTAACGGTGTTTTCTAGTGTTTATAGCTTATAATCTATAAAGATATACGCACTTTGCAAATTATCTGTAAGTACTGGAATACTTATCGATGGTGAAAACTACAGTGATATTTAAAACCCGCCGTATATTGTATACTTTATAAGATAAAATGCACCGATCTAGGTAACCGTTGAATGCCTAGGTCTAAATCTTCACAAGAAGACATTCCAAAGGATTTTTTAATGTAAACATTTCAAGTGAACGTACGAGTACACCATTTACGTTTAAGGCTAGATAAAATGTATGTTTCTAGATTCGAAATTTGTTCAAAATGAGAAAGACGACCCAACACAAACCGCATGAAATGGAATTAATTAGACACACTCGGTAGAGCTCCATGCAAGGAGCATCCCTGCCAAGTTTCATCACTTTTGTCAAACGGTTTCAGAAGAGAGTCTTCAGTTGATGTTGTTTGAAGCAAATTGTGGACAGACGTTGGACATCCGACTAGCCTTATAGCTTTACCGTGAAAAAAACAAAAACACATATAATATACTTAACAACTTTAAAAACGCAACCCCCCCTTTTTAAAAGTCAGACTTTGAGCAGGGTTATACACCCTCCAGTTCCAAAAGAAAGTGTGCACTTTGTTTTCTGTGTTTTCCATCGACTACTTTTCTGAAAGCCATATAGTTGGTACCAAAATTGAGATCTGTTTACGTACAATATGGCGAACATTTTAGACTTTTCAATCAATCGATGACAAATACACATGAGATATAGTGTGCGAAAATTGAAGCCGATATGTCTGGTAAATATTGAAATATCTAAAATTAAGAAGTGCACACTTTCTTTTGGAACTGAGTGTATGCGAAATTGTTGACGTTTACATGAATGTTGTAAGGAACTTGCTGATAAAACCAAGGCGTAAAAGCATTGCGTTCTTAAAATTTCCAAATTACACTAAAATGTCTTGCAATTTACGGACAAATATCCCTTCGACCCCTGGTTGCGTTTTAAAAGTTGTTAAGTATATATGTGACCTAGGTTGTACATTGTTTTGTAGGTTCGAGTCATGCGATTGGTTGAGACGGTTTTATTGTCTGCCGAAGAGCCAGGTCTAAAACTGTAAGTGGCGGTAACTCTGCATGTCCCCGATCCACTCTCTTTAAGCTACATGTACATGCAAGCCATTTCACATCTTTGTTTAATTTGAATAAAATCCTTCCGTTAAATCTGTGTGCTTCAACATTGTTGGTTACTGTCTTACTACGATTTTGTGTTTGTAAATATATTTACATATCATATAACTCGCAAACCCCAACATTAGATTTTTCCATTCACCTTTTTATTTTATATGTTCAAATTCATTTGGAACAATACACAGTTTCATCTATCAATCAATGGTAAGCTAAAACATTACACTGCAAATCTAAAGATAATGGTTTATATTAACATGCCACTTACATAAAGTCAAGTCAATAAACAAGTCGAATACTATAAATCACTTTGACTTCGCGAGACAAAAAGTTCGCGATATTTCTTTTATCTCGGGGTCAATTCATTCACGACAACAAGTGATCATGCTGATTCACACTGTTTCAACAGTAATTCTTATTTTGTAGAGAAATAAAAGAAATATGGGCCAATAAAATCCGGAATATTGATGATTTTCGGAGAACTCTGAATTAGTGAAATGATGAATGGTTTACAGTATCAAGTGAAAAAAACGTTAAAATCATAACACTAAAAGGGAACAAACGTGTAAGCATGTTCTTTTCAAACATCGGATGGGATATCTGGTACGGCTTGAACGTCTTTTCCAGTTTTTAGAGCCAGCGAAACGCTGACGTACTCCGTACTATACGCCCCAAAAACCGGCCACAGAGGCTTCGAAGTGTCTATACCTTTGAAACGAAAGAAAAGACGCCGATTCTTTGCGTCTACGATAAACCACTGCTTCTGTTTCATATCTAGCAAAAACCCGACCGTTGTGCGTAAAGTAGTTCCGGGCGGAGAGTTTTCCGTCAACGGGAGGTGATACAACCGGACGCCATTATGGAACGTCATCAAACAAACGGTACGACATAGCGGACATCTCCGTGCGCACACAGTCCACGCATAAGGCGAACCATCCACAGTGTAGTTTTTGTCGATTTCGGACTTCCGGGCTATCGCTACCTCGAAAATGAGGTCGTTGCGCAGCTGGCGTTTGATAAAGAAGTAAACAACAACTTCGAAATAGAATCTGCCGGCTTTGTTGAAGGGCCTACTTCCGATCGCACCACGGTAGTTCTTAAGGGCTGTGCCGATATTCGCCACATGTCCTCGTACATTTTTTAGGGTCCTAGTGTCACTTGTTACCATGTCTTGTGGGTGGCATGTGGAGGCATCCAACGTAAAATCAGGACCTTTAATAAATAATAAAATATTTGATATGCAAAACACTTGATAAGAACAAACACATTCATGGTAAACAAGCGAACATTTATTTTCACAATCACCCTTTTCTGTAAGTACGGACCTGCATGTGTTCAAGTGGTTAGACCCGGATGATTGAAATCACTTCAACCTCACATTGATTGCGGGTCATGGCTTCGAACCCTGTTACCGACCATGTCCCATTTTACGGTGGATAGTGTTATAAATGGTTAATCTCGGGAACGATGGTTTGGTAAAATGCCCACCTCTGAAAAAAAAACTTAAGTACGGTAGAAGCTGGCGTTAAACCCCGATACACAACAATTATTTCGACAGTAAAATAAACTTACAAACAATGTCCCCAAACACACGGAAAGATTTGGCTCTCTGCTTGTTTCTCTCTGTATCGTAATCATCATCGTCTAGCTTAAGACCTGAAATGTATGGTGAACAATTACGGTCAAAAGTTGACTGATACAACTAGTAGTAATGGAAATTGCAGTATTGAAAAATACACCTGTAGAAAGGTACCCTACGCATTTGTATCAGATAGGACATTAATCTCAAAACTGATGTGCATAAATCGCCAAGTTTTTATGACAACTTCTTATATAAGAATATGACTTCCTTATAAAAGTGACAGTACACGAATCATGTATCAATTAGAAAATGGATAATCATCGTTTTTAAATGTAGGGAAGATGATTAATTAAGTCCCAACTTTAAAAACTTGAAATTAAAACTTTAAAATTAATTTAAATTGCCACATGAACGGTTGTAAATTTGAAATAACAATTGAATTGCATTTAAAATTTGACCTATAATTAAAGTGACAATATGCGCATTTTTTCAAGAAATCCAGTAATATGGTGTGTGTACAAAAGCGAATAAATAATAGCTTTTAACCCAATACATCAAACTCTTCACGCTACCGTCAACTAATAATTTCCAAATTTGTTTTCTTTTTGACTGGGAGAGTCAATTTAAGAAAAGAACAACTGTATGCAGGAGTTGCTTCCCTTCCACTGCCGAAATCTCTACCAAGACACAATAACTATCATTTTATCAGTCCTATTTTTTATACTAAACAACTTAAATATAATGGCGGCATAATTAATTTAACACATTTAAATGAAAGCAACAAAAATTGCTTTTATAAAACTGTCAAAATATAAATGCAATAATGTACCTTTAAATTAAATTAACTTAACTAACTATTAAATACACATGAAAACACCGCGACAAATGAATCAGTAAACAACGAAATGATAGATGGACGGAATAATGAATGAATGAATGTCTTATTCAATAAACCTATAAATTAATAAACAAATGAATCAATAAACCACTCAAAAAACCTCAATAAATCAATAAATCAATAATTCAATAATTTAATCAATCGATAAATCGATAAATCAATCAATCAATCAATCAATCAACGAACGAACCAACCAACGAACAAACGAACGAACGAACGAATATTCTAAAAGCTACGTATCAATAACTGACCACCCGTGTTCGAACTAACTATTTCTATTGGGTAGTAACACGCTACAACTAGCAGACAAACTTGATGAAAACGTAATCACACAATGTGTACAGCCTGTAAACATATGGAAAATATGTAACCAACTCTGTATTTTGTAAAAAGGTCTCTCGCTCGTGCAAAGTGAATGGATGTACCGAGTAAAACTTGCTTGTCGTCATTCGCTGCGGAATCAAATTTCTTTGGTGATGGCAGACCTATATGTAATCCAATGTCAACGTAAGAAGGTACATCACTAAAGAATAGCATCTAGAAAAAATTCGACATAACTGGCATTCTACTGAATTAAGGTTTCTTTTGGGTAGGCTTTATAACAATTGACCAAGATCTAAATGACTACATGTACTGAACTAATGATTTTCGAACTCTTGAAATGACTTTATTTCGAAATTTCATAACAGAGAAGGCACATACGGACATCCTCGATTAACTGGGTTTAAATGATACCCGACTAGACTAAAACATTTTCCTTCGTTATTGACACTGGGTACGTATATAACTTGCATCTAACGCTGTCATATTTGTTAACTATTTCAACGATCTATATAGACTATTGTGCGGCTACAAGTACCAAGATGCGCGCCGTTTTTCGTTCCATTTGACACTGCATACGATGCCGCAGAATCCATAATTCGCCTAGATGATACATCTGTGTTGCATAAATAAAGACGTACAAGCACATCAGATATGTGTAGATTACAATATAACTACATGTATAAATATTAAACAAGTATAGAAAAGTGTCGCATCAATGAAGTACTCATTGCTTGATCATAAGCCATAATTTTATGAAAAATATATAGTTACACAGGGTCTGGTATAAGTGATGAAGTCACATTGTATGCAATACAGTAGCACAAATATTATCAAGTCACACTGCAGAGATATCTTAACAAATAAATAATGTAGTCATATGGCAAATATTGAAGCCAGGAAGATGTATGTAGCATAGGCAAATACCGTAGCCAGCGAGAATTGATGTAGATCTAGTCAAACTGCAAATAATGTAGCCAGCTAGTAAGAATGTATTCACATGGCAAATAATGTAGTCAGCATGTAATGATGTAGCCATATGGTAAATAGAGTAGCCAGCTAGTAATGATGCCCATTTGTATTAAAGTGGCACATAATGTAGACAGCTACATGTAGTAATGATGTAATCACATGACAAATAGTGTAGTCAGTTAGAAATAATGTAGTCACCTTGCAAATAATGTAGCCAGCTAGACAGGATGTAGTTACTTTGCAACAGTAGTAATGATGTATGAGAACGGCAAGTAATGTAGACAGCTAGTAATGATTTTAGACTATTAGTGACTTTGCAAATACATGTAATATTGCTAGCTACTAATGGTATATTCACACGGTAAATATTGTAGCCAACTGGTTATGATATAATCATTTTGCAAATAATGCAGTCATCTAGAAATGATTTCTTCACTCGGAATAGGGTCTACCCCATACATCAAAATATCTACCACAATGTATCGTACAGTATCAGGCCATGTCTCCTTACTGCATGTAAATGTTATTTACTATTACATGTATGCTGACTGATTCCTGCCACTGCCGTCCTGACATTCTGTCGACACCGCTAAGACGACAGTAATAGTATCATGCCGTATTGCAGTCTTTCCGTTCGGTCGTTCTGACCCACCAAAGCCACAAAACGAGAAATTAGCGGGATATCAACTTCAGGAAGAAAGTGGCAGAAAATTAGTCACAATAATTCTGTATTTTTAGTATATTAAAAATGTATGTGCTGAAAGCAAGGTTATGCATGTATAAATGAGTGAGTAATATTATGTGCGTATATTCGTACCCGTGTCAATTTTGGACTTGACCTTTGGAAAATCCGATACAGGCTCATAATCCCCTGTAAAAATAATACAAAAAATATAAATGGATTATTTTAATATTTTAGTTTTCTTTTGATATCGAAAGCTGTGCTGCCATTACAAATGAAAAAGAGTAAATAAAAATATATATAACTGAAAGAATAAAACTGCCGACTGTTTGTCAAAAGATTATTGTGCAAAGATGTTAATCCAGAAATAAACACAGGAAAGCCTGGTCTGGGTACAAAAAGCTTAATCAGTTTGTTGAAACGTTTGTATTGAATTTTATTCAATTCAAAATATAAGCTAAAAAATGAAATATAAACCTTAACAACAATTTAAACATTAGCAAAAACCTATACATTGTATTTTCTATTGTACAATGTATATATTTGATAGTTTTGGCTTTAAAATTTCATGAATAGTCAAGAAACTGTGCAGTGACTGTGTATAAATTAACAAGAGGTCCATGTGACCCTATATCGCTCACCTGAATAAAAAGACAACATCTATAATTAGTTTTATTAGCTTTTAAAGTCCCGGGATCACTTTGAATTACTGGTAAGATAATGATATAACCATGTTCTATTCACTCTAAAAAATGTTGACATATACCTTTCTTTCGTATTCAAGTCGTTTCTTCACGAAAAAGTTCCAAAAAGCCTTTCTTATTTTCAATATCATTAAAGAAATATTGCGCTATATTCTAACATGTACTTATAGATTTAAAATAATCACGTTAGGGATGTTTTTGGTACAAATAAAGGTCATTTCCGCCAGTTAGACATCTTTCTTGCTAAAATAAGAATAACTTGAAATTGTGCTCCTGTGACTTTAAAGGTTTCCCTATATCTTTGGCTCTGGTAGCCATTTTGAGCAGCGGAGCAGAACGGGTAGACCAACTTTGGTAGAGGACCTTCCAAGCAACAATCATGTAAGGTTTTGTTGAAATTGGCTTAGTGGTTAAAGAAAATATGCGATTTAAATGATTTTCCACTCATAGATCTAGTGGCCATTTTGCTTAGTGTGGAGCGGAATCGATTGGGCAATAAAAGTGCGAGCGCTCACTTGACGTTACTTACTGAGAACGTCTGCTTCCAACTCCGTCTGACGTCTGACCTTGAACGTAACACCTGGATCAATGACTGGCAAACCCATAATGAACACGCTGGCTCTGTGGTCACCAAGCTTGCTTCCCTGTGGTAGATAAAACCGCTTTATGATTTACAATGTAGATGTTAATAACAGTCAGACATAGTTTTAAATACGAATTATTCATTAATCCTGATAAAAGAAATTTGATTGGTGTAGAGGTTAAGGTGTCTGCCGCTCATCCCGGAGGTTCCAGGTTCGAGCTGCACTGAAGTCACGACCGTTCCTCCTCATATGACACCAGAACTGGATTTATCAGGAAGTGGACTCGAGAGTGACTCGATAAGCTTCAATCATTCTTTACAATCGAACTTAAATAAATTAGTATAAGCTATTATAATTTTCAAGATTTTTCATACAAACCTGATATATCACTTTATAGGCGCCCTCCCTATCTGTCAGATCGATGACCTGTGCCCGAGACTTCTTACCCATAGGATTCAAGACCTCTACACGAATGTCTACGCCAGGCTCCGCCAGGGGGCGCCTCTCGTAGTCATGGAGAGTAATCATCATAGCCGTCTCCTCACGCCCTAGACCAATATCATACGTCTGGATCTGCAGTAAAGTAGAATAATTAATACATATGGTCATAGACGTCTTTACATCTGCTACCAATGTATCATCAAAAAACGTTTCCAAAAAAGTAAATGCAGGAAAGGTACAAATCGGAGGCCATATTATAACTTGGACGGGAAAAGAACTGAAATAGACAGAATGTCACCTGGAAAATGCTGAAAAATGAATAACAAGCCAACGGGTTTCCACTACATGCGGTATATTGTTTTTCCAGAATTTCGAAAATTCCAGTGAAACCAATACTTAGTTTAGAAGACTTTTATCCCAAAAACATGTTTAAACTGTTGATGTATGTAGATTCTACCTTCGTGTTTGGTATAAAAGCAGTTGTCGACCAGACTTCGCCCATTTTATTTGAAAACTTCTGAAAAGCGTCAAGCATCTTATGTCCGTGGAATTTTATGTCCGCTTTGTTGTGAGGTCTGCTATCTACTTCCATCTCCTTTAACTCTCCAAGACGTCCGAACAAAGCATCCTTCATCTGTAGAAATTCTGTCGTATCACTGGGGAAAAACATGAAAGATTATTTTAAAAGTCTTATTAGCACTTTAGATGTAAAATTACTTGTATGTCTTATATAACCAAGAAAGATATCTTATCAGCGACGGTCACTATTTGTTCGAAAAACATTCCTAACGTTGCTTTTTAAGTCGGAAATACATGCTATGAAAATAGCACAGTATGTTTTCAGTGATATTAAAAAAAAAATAGAAACGCTGTTTGACAATGTGAAGAAGCCAGAAAAATATGAAAGACACGTAAAGCTTTATCTTTAGGTTAAATAAGACACAATTTTATCATTATTCTATCCGTAAATATATTAATATCCATTTATGAGTATCCAGGGTGCTAATGGGACTTTAATAATTAAAAATATTTGATTTATTGCACGCTAGTTTTAAATCAACGTAATTCAATAAGTTCTACGTATAAAATAGAGACCTGTTACAATATAATAGGTCAGACTTGGCACTACTATTTATTGTTCGAATGGATGCCCGCTGAAAATTAACTGACTCTATAGTGAAAAGTGCAGATCATGATCAGACTGCACGAAAACACTGGCTGATCATGATCTGCAGTGGTCGCTTAAGGCATAAACAGTTTCCGCTGGCAGAGTTAAAGTACGAGGATCACAATTACAAGGAGATCTTATTTCACCGAGAAAAACGTCTTACCGGCGAAAATGATCTTTGTTTGTTCCATTTCTAACTTTTCTTTTTAAATCGATATACATGATACATGTACAAACATAGTGCAGTATTTTTTCAATGATATATGTAAATATATGTTGAATGGTTGTAATGTAATTTGATATATTCACTGCGATAGTCTCTTATAATTCAGAATTGAATGGTCATGTACTAATATTTTATCTGTCATGGTTTTATAGAAATGTTGTGATATTGTACATGAATGAGACTTAAATAAAGATATATATATATATGTATATATATTGCAAAAAAAAGAAGTTTTTCTGGCAACTCTTTTTCTTGAATGAACGTCTTGAATACGAAGGAAATGAATATGTCAACATTGTTATAGAGTGAATAGAACATAGTTCTAACATTATCCTATCAGTAAATTTATTTTTCTATAATAGTAAAATCAATGTGATACTGGGACTTTAAGGTTGAGCAATACAAAAGTTGCTTTATAGTCGTACTACTTTTGCCTGACAAAATGTATCCATACGTGACACTACTAAGAAAATAGTGCGTACCTATATCCTAAGACATTGTTTGAGAACCTGGCAGCGTGGTCAAGGCTATTTTTTTCACTGATCAGCTTGTCTAGCTGACTCTCCATCCCTTTTTTCTTGGCCTTTGAAGTGGCTGCGAGTTTCTCTTTCAGTTCATTCTTGCGTTTCTCTAGCTGCTTCTGGCACGCTAAGAATGTCTGATCTATGTCTTCATCTGTTGCACTTTCCTAGAAAATAGCATGTAGTAAGTGGTAAAAGTCCTTTTTTTTCGCGAGGTTTTGATTTTCACTAATTTTCGCGGCACTTCGCGAATTCATCAAACTCGCTAAAATAACAAACAGACACTGACTATAGTAAAAATTGATACATGTTCGCGCCATTAAATACCTCGCAAATGAACAGAAAATTGGAAAATCAACAACTCGCAAATATAGCCGAAAGGTCGAGCCATCAAAACCAGTCTAAAATCTGATAACACCGACGTCTTAACATCACAACGTCAAAACATGACGCTCAATGTAGCGCAGATATGCCCACAAAGGGACTATTTTCCATTTATTAGATTAGGAATTTATCAGGTTAAACTGAAATTGAAACGTAAGGAGTGAAACAACTCCAACGGACTTATTACTATTATACTGATGAAACAGAAAACGTAAAAAGAACGAAGACTCGGAGGTGTTTTCTCACTTTGATGTAGAGATTTTGTATTTCATCCTCGATGCTCTGAATGGCATCCTCGGCTACACCTCTCTTGTGTTTGACATCTATCAGCAAACCCTCTGAAATAACGTGTATCACACAATATCATACATGTAATTGCCGACGATATAGACTTTTGCTTTGGTTACCGACACCTTCTTACAGCATATATCCATAATAACCAAAATGGAACAGACCAATCCGTATCGTTAAGACAAGAACATTACTAAGCGATAGAGACATGGTTGAATTGTATCAAAATCGACGTAAGCCGTCATCTTTAAGATAAAAGAAGAACCTACAAGGTCAAAGTTATTTTTTAAAGATATTCCAAGAAATCTTTGTCTCTGATGGACACAGATCTTACTGCGGGGAAACTTGCAACTTTTCAGCTTAATTAATTGATGAAGCGATATATCGGGCAACATTGTTGTGGTGTTGAACAGGTCTTTTTACATGATATCTAAACAATTTAACTATGACGGCGACGAGAGGTAGAACGTTGGCCTCTTAACCTGGTTTGCGTAGATTCGAACCCCGACAGTGGAGTTTTGCTTTCGGAACTTCATTGATTCTTTTGTTAGCGTTCGTACTTTTTAGAACCCAGGAAGCAGTTATTGAATGTAGAAATGTATGTAAAATGATCTTAAACAATGGTTAGGGTCACACTTAAAACACTCCAAATTTGAAATTTCGCGTACCAACGACCCGCTTATTCTCTAGGTAGACGTCATTGATGTTGCGGATGTCGTGCCCGTCCGCCTTGTTGTGCTCAGTGACTGCGCACAGGGAACATATCGGTGTATCACAGCCTTTGGAATAACAGTAGAAGCTAAAATGTTGGTCCTCGTGATCCGGTACCGGACACGTGCGCTTGTGGTGAAATTCATCCAAGTTAGATCTGTGGGCAAAAATAATTTTCTTAACAAATTGCATCAACGAGAAAAAAGTTGCCATTGTCACGTGGTGTGATATCTTACATTGGTAAGATAAATGGGTTTCTAAGTCAATTCAACACAATAACTTAATATCCCCTTAATTCTACTAATTTAAAACCTGCTTACGCCATGTAACAGCAAATAATAAAATCATGTGGCTTGTAGCAATAACTATTTAAGTGAGAACGTACAATTTCTTTATAAATCAGTTATTAAATGTTACAAATAGCTATGTCAGTCGTGTGCCACAAACTCGCCATACAGAATGCCTTATTTTGACCAAGTCAAGGGCAATACCTCCGGTGTTACTGGTCTAATATAATAACTAAAACCCAGATGTACAACTTCTCATTCAAATGAACAATTGTATGAAATGTTGGGAGTCTATGTTCATAAGTCAAGGAGCAGTGTGTGCCACAATATTTTTAGCTTAATTTTGACTAAGTCAAGGGCAATTACTCTGATGTTACTGGTCACATATAAGACCTAAAACCCACATGCTCAATTTCTCATCCAAATAATCGTTTTTTTGAAGTTTAATGACTCTATGTCCATTAGTAAAGGAGCAGTGCGTGCCACAAACCTGTCATATAAAATACCTCAAAAGTCAAGGGCCATAACTCTGGTGTTACTGGTTCGATATACAAACTAAAACCCAGGTGCACAACATATCACCCTAAACATTTGTATGAAGTTTGGTGACTTTCTGTCAATTAGTAAAGGACGGTGCGTGCCACAAGATTTTCGGGCTACGAACCGACGTACGGACCGGACCGGACGGACAAGAGCAAATCTATATGCCCCCCAAGCTGGGGCATAAAAATGACAACAAACAAAATGTAAATAAATATAAAACAAAACACATGACTTACCGCCTTAAAGCATCTACATTAACGACATTGTGACCTTTGGTGACTTTTGTGCGTTTGTGAGCTTCAGTACAAACCCCGCACAAAAATTCGTCACACTCCTTACACCTGTGGGTGGCTCGGTTCCTAGGGTCACAGCTGTCACACCCTATCTCCTGGGCCCTGTTCCGTACCTAACAAAATAAAGGCTGTCACTAAACAGTCTGAATTTCTAATAGCTTATGGCACTTGTCCATGTTCAGAATATCAATTATTTAAAATGCATGTGTCTTGAAATATTTGAAATGAAAATGTTAGTAAATATATATTCATAAAGTCCCCGTTAATTTAGGCAGTATGTGGCTAGTTGTTTCCTACTGTCACGTCAAGGCCGGGAAATATAAATGATAAAATACATTTTACAGCTACAACAAGTTGAATGATGTGCTTGATCGAACTTGAGACGGCACGGTCACTGATAATTATAAAAAAACACAGTACTAATTATATATATGAAATAAAGCACACCTCTTTTAATATCTACGTAGAATGCCTCACCATAAAAAAGTTTACCTGAAAACCTCGCTAAGAAAGTCTTAGAAAGCCAGTTATAATGCCTGACCTTGATAGCCTTAACCTTGCAACTCGGCCTTTAATACCATACCTCGGGTAAAGGTTGAACCGGTTGGCAACCTTGAAAGGTTGCATTTAATGCCTAACATTGAAGGCCTTGACCTTGAAAGCATTCGTTAATGCCTTACGTTGGAGGTCGTAACCTTGAAAACCTGCCTTAATTGCCTTAACTCTGAGACCTTAACATTAAAGCCTGCCTTTAATTCCTTGTTTTGAAGGCCTTAACCTTGAAAGCCTGCCTTTATTGCCTTTCCTTGAATGCCTTAACATTGAAAACCGGCCTTTAATGCCTAACCGTAAAAGCCCGTCTTTAATGCATAACTTGAATGCCTTGACCTTGAAAACATGCCTTAAATGTATTACCTTGAAGGCCTTAACCTGGAAAACCTGCCTTTATTTCCATACATAGAAGGCCTAAACATTGAAAGCCTGCCTTTATTTCCTTACCTAGAAGGCCTTAACATTGAAAGCCTGCCTTTAATTCCTTACCTAACAGGCCTTAACATTGAAAGCCTTCCTTTAATTGCTTACATTGAAGGCTTGACATGGATAACTTACCTTGTAGAACTTGACGAGATGCTGTCTAGCGTGGTCCACAGGAAGAAGTTCTATTTCGTTGTTAGGAACCTCGTGCACCTCGCTGCACACTGGACACTGAACCATCTCGGCTCGGACCCGAGTCTTAAGGCAAGCATTACAGCAGCTGTGAAGGCAGTTAAGAATATGCGGGTTTCGAGCTCGGGTATCGTAATAATTGCGACATACAGTGCACTTCAGGTTCTGCTCCTGTGGTTGAAAGAGACATGTGTAAGATATTATTGTACAATTTCGTTTAACTTGACCGTTACGACAGTCTGAACCCTTCCCGAAATCCACTTCCCTTTCAACTGGGTTCAAACCAGCGACCTTCGGGTTCACGGGAAAGACTGTCACTGAAATATCCTCTAAGGAACCGCAACACGTTTTGAATTTTGAAAATGCTACACATATGCTAACATTTGATTGTAAATGTAAATTGCAGGTTCACTCATTATGCTCACATATAGAACTCTTTTCTATGCTATAAAGAAAAATTCGATTAATAAATGGAACGCCGTAGCCGTCGTATGTAGGACATTTCATTCTGTCTAAGACAGCTACGGCGGCCCATATACATAATAGACGCTGGACAGTCATTGGATTATGTAGGTTGCATCTTGCAATTCCTACACGTATATAATATGTATAAACTCATCCATGAATGTCTCAAATTATTCTACTTATAACACGAATACCAATTATTCTATCATCGTGTTAGTCTGGAGTTTCGTCCCCTTATTACTACGTAAGAAGTCGGGAACCAGACTATCATCGTGTACGGATCAAATTTACCTGAAGGGCGTCATCGGCGTCAAAATATTTTGCTTTTTGATGTTCCATGTCAGAAAACAACGTGGATATCGAGGGCAGTGGTTTCCGGCTTTGGTTGAATTCGTGTCTCAATATGTTCGACCTTGTAAGTCTAGGCGGCTTAT
>JAFMSR010000015.1:2469950-2477834 GCA_022818135.1 Saxidomus purpurata
ACGGAAGAAATATCCACCAAATCTTATAATCTTATTAAAGCAGTACACAAAATCTAACTTTTCATTGGTAAAGCATGTTAAGCTTACCGAGATCACTTCATTACTGCATTCACAATCTGACGACACGAACGTCAGACGTTATACAGTAAAACACCCATCACAAGGATAATATTTAAGCAGATATTTTGATTACAATGTTTTATAAGAAAAACAATAAGTTAAAACTAACATTTTAAAATACAAAATGCCACAAAACCAGGTTTACAACATACAGCCAGTGGAAGTCTTTTCATTTTCAAAAATACAAATTGCAATAATCATAACAACTCTTCCTTTTCCTGGTGTGCAAGCAAAATTTCAGCAAGACTGTAGGCAAGCAAACTTTATAAATATAACATGCATTTAGGTTGGAACTGTTTTTTTATTTTAAGAATAAGCGACCTTGAAATTGACCCTAGGAAACCCAAAAGAGCGATCGCAAGCCACATTTCAATATAAACTATCTACATACTAAGTTTCATGACATAACCCCATTCCCGCCTCAAGTTATTGTCCAAATACATTATTTTTTAGCTCTACTGGACGAAGTTTGTCACTCAAAATCATGATATCTAAATTTTCCATAGTCTTCAAACGTCAAAGAATGATTGGTCGTACAGAGTACAATTTTTAGATTGGAAGGTCAAAGGTTAAGGTCACAATGGCCTCCATTGGCTTTTCCTTGATAACAATCCTCAGGTCACGATTTACATTTCACTTTCATGACACTTGCTCAGAAGGCTTTGGGGGTCAGTGGGGCAAATGTCAAGGTCACAGGGACCCGATTTTCGATGGTTTCCACTCAAAATCTCACACCTATATCGCCCATCATCTTTAAACCTAGTAGGGTTTTGTCTTAAATAGTAGGTGGTCCCTAATGTTTTTTGGGTCATTGGGTCAAAGGCCATGGTCACAGTGACCTCAATTAACGTTTCATTGATAACACTCTGCAGGTCACACTTTTTATTCAAATTCAGCTATATGTTAACTTTTAAGCACATAGATCACCCTGAATTTGCCCGGATTGAATAATGAATTTACTTGTAGAATGATGTTAGGCCACACCAATTTAATTTCTTGGTCATCGGAATATATCCTAAAATAATAGGAGCGAGCGAGCGAAAAAAAGATTGAAATATTTTTTTTCCCAATTCAACCATTTTTGGAGCGGGCGAAGAGCGATTTGTTAAAAAAAATTAAAAACCCCTCACAAAAACAAATATTCACTGTCAAAACAGGTAAAAAAGACTTGGAAATAGATTATAAAAGAGCTACAGACACCTTAAATATAAACTGCCAAAAAGATGCAGAACACAAAGTGACTCCTATGTACACCAGTACTAAGTTTACAGGGGTATAATAGTGTTTCTTGCAGGAAAATATTTTTATTCTTTAAAAAAGACCATATTTTGTTTTCTTACATACATGTACAGCCAATACAACAAGTCTTTTGAAAGAGAGACAATTTTTTATCATTTAATAAACCATCAGACTAATGTGTATTTCAATTTATGCCCAAACACTTTGTAATGAAACCCATTTGTTAGTCATATCAAAATAACCCACAGAACAACTTCTTTAGTTAAGTCAAGGCATATGCTCTTTTACTGCACTTCTTCTGACCATAAGTGTTTTGACTAGAGATAATTGTTCAATTTCACAATGCTAAAAACTTGCTAGTTTCTTGATTTTTTCCTTCCCAAAGTTTTAGCCTCAGCGCCATTATCAATACAATTTTTACACAGAGAGCACACTAAATGTCTTTAAATGTTTCCGAGTTGTCTGTCTGGACAGCAACTCGTCTTCCACCGACGTTTTCCTGGTTTATGTTAACAATAAAAAAATTTGGGTGCATAGAATGACCGAAAAAGACCGTAAAGTACAAAAAAAAAGACCGAAAAAGAACCGAAAAATGATTTATCTTTACCGAAAACAACTTTGTTTCAAAAGATAATGTACGGTTTATAACTTAAGTATTAAATAAATTCAGGAATTTGTATGTAATGAATTTTTGTTTGTTTGTTTTGATAAGTTCCTGTGCTGCATCCATTTTAAAATCTGGAGTGCTAATTTCAGAAAGTTTTCAGTCTGCAATATTTGTTTTTCGATCTTTCTACTTGATTTGTAATACAATATTTACAAATTTCTTCATTTAAACTGTAAGTTGTATATACTCTTTTGAAAAATAAGTTGTTTTCGGTCTTCATAAACTGTTTTTCGGTCTTTTTCGTTTTTTCGGTCATTCTATGCAACTGGTGGCTGCCATTTTGACAATATGGTAGTCATGATTATACAAATAAAGTAGCGGGAACATGTTCTGCTGGCGTTTATAATCGAATTGTAGGTTTGAAGGTACTAAATTTACGAGTTCTCCGCGACAAAAAGGCCCGCTTTGAATTTTTGGTCTTGGTTTATAAAATTGATGCGGGTGGAAGCTCAAATTGAAAAAAAAAATTTTTTTTTTGATTTTGAAAAATAATGGAGCGGGAAATCCGTTGACCAAGTAATTAATTTGGTGTGGCCTTACAATCTACTATCGTATTTACTTTAAATCAATATGGCGTTTGACCGTCTTTCCTACTTATATCGTTTCTTCACAAAAAGAAAAGGAATTGTCAGAAAATGTTGTTTTCAATTTTGTAATATCACTGAAAAAATACTTTGCCACATGTTTAACATGTATTTTGGATTTTAAAGCCAGTATTTGGAATATACAAATATGTGCTGTTAGTAAATTTTGCATCCAAAGTGATCATTGGCAATAATTATAATAAACGCTAAATAACATTTACATTATTTAAGTAATATTTACCAATACTTAAAAAACAGCAACATAATTTTGATCTTATCAGCCATGAGTGTAACTAATAACAGGGCAATAAATTGATAAAACAACCCAAACATAGCAAACAAAATATAAACCTTTAAAGATTTCTGTACAAAAAATTTGTAAGACGTCACCAGCCTTCCTCTTACATTCGTACATTCGTACTTCAGGTTTCACTTGTAAAATCTAATGTAAACGTGATGGCAATATCATCTCTCTTTATAACAAAAAACTAGGTATTAAACAAAACCCTTTTTGTGCAATACGAAACAGAACAATAAATTTTGCATAGATGCAACACATTTTTTATTCACTCTTGATACTGTAATTTTATAAAAGAAAACTTCAGAACTTGTAATACGAGAATATTTTAAATAAAATATCGCTTTTCAATTGTTGTCAAGAGACGATACTCTCCTAAGAAAATGCAAACGTTATATGTCCAGCTCTGCTTTTATTTGGACATGTGTCAAAAGAATACTACCGGCTCAAAATCATTAAATTGACAAACTGATTTATAACTAAATAAGAATGTAGGAAGACGAGCGAATGTAACATAGATTGCCACAGTTATTTCATTTCTATTGTCATAACGCTGTCCGTGAATGTATGCCACATCATCAGCAATTCTAAAACCTCGGACAAATTTGAACTCTTAGTCATGTAAACTGATTTACTTTATCAAGTTGAAAATAGTGTATTTATATTCCTAAAGGTTTCTTATAGCCAGGTTCAAAATAAGTTTTCGAAACTTCTGAGCTCTCCTTCAAATTACATTTAGTAGATTCAATTTGAAGATAAAGGAAGATCATTGTACATCCAGACTTGTAGCAAACTAACACAATACATAACACGTCATATACCTTTCTATCTTCTATATTGCAACATGGCCAAAATCCATCTTTTAGAAATCAGATACGGTTATTCAACATTGTACAATCAAAACAGACTAAAACAAAATTTGACGCACGAACGGGTAAGAGAGCATGATAACGTAGGTGATGTTCCTCATGACTCATGACTCATGTGAATGTCCACATTAAAAACAATCATGACATTTGTGTATGCCCACGTGTATGCCCTGTGACGTTGTAACGTAATGAACAAATACTATGAAATTAAATACACGTATACATTAAGCTTAAGAATAGTGCGAGACGCATTTCGTTTTACTATCACACAAAGTGCAAAAGTAATATAAGTTGCCTATTAATACTGAGAAGAATGTAAGTAACACATAATCTTTCTTATGAACATGGTTTAAATCCTTATTTCCTGTACATTGTGTTACATCAAAATAATGCTATGTGAATTGATTTGTATCAAATACATCTTGCTTATTCTTCGAGCTCAAGACAGATCTGAATTTAAAGTTCCTAATATTAATAATCTTACCGCTAATATATGATTCATGGCTATTTCATCGTACATTTCATTAAGATATATGCAAATACAAAAACAACTTTATTTGTCAGACAAGTTGAAAACTAAAACAAACTGTTTAATGTATCAGAACGGTTATACATCATATTTGACAAAAGTTATATACCATTTCGATTAATACTGATTACTTTATACACCACGTGCATAGTGTGAGGTTACTTATAACTGAAATATCTTATCGTTACAATGTTGATTATGACTAGCAACCAAGTGAGAAGTACAATCAGTGGGGAAACAATCAACCGCAATCCTTTAATCTACACTCGAAGTTTGCATTGACATATTGATACATTTTATTTCTTAACAATTTCCCGTTTTTATAATCATATAACGTGAAGTAACGTACATAACATTACTTTTCTAAAACACGTTTTTCTCAAAATAAGTCAGGTTTAACAACTTTAAACACATGTATTAAGCAGTTAACATATAAATGAAGTTACAATACAAAACATGAGGGGTAATATTAACTACTTTACTGACAAAGTAATGCAGAGTTACATAAAGTACACAGCAATGTCTTGATGCACACTGTGTAATAAGTGGGAATGACTTTTCTCTTTAATTCGTAGTCTTTAGTTATTTTAAACCTGCATGAATATTGCTATTTTGTTCATTTTCATCTTACATTTGTAATAGTACCTAAACACAGGTGGTGGGAACATACTTGTAGTCATCATACACCTTCCGTACTAAATTTAGGAGTATTTAGAACCCAGATCTATGTTGAGCTGAATAATTGTCAGTGCTTATCATTACTAGAATGAAGATTAGCAAACCATTATAATGCGTTTTGCACCTCAATATTAAAGCTGCTCGCTCTCAGTTACCGTTGAAAAAAATATTTTTCAAAAAAAATCACATTCTTATTCATGAGTATAAAACTAAAGGCCTGAATGAAAAAATAAGCAAAAGTCTAGGTAGGAATTTGCAGAAATCGATTGAAAAAGGTTGGTAACACGGCACCGCTACACTATATGTTCATATTGAAATTTCAAAAGCGTTTGAATTTGGTAGCGTATTTCTTTAAATTAAGAGATATACGCGACATGAATTTATACTGGAACCTTTTAAAATGGCCATATATTCTAAAATACGTTATTTACATACAGTTTGAAGAACTTTTATTTTTTACCAAAATCTGAGAGCGAGCAGCTTTAAGGGTTCTGTAAAGTGCCTTTCTTTTTTTCTATGAAGTTAACGTAAATTACACTGCTTTATGTGTGTGATTTATTCACTTTATAACAAGTTGTGGTGTTAATCATTTCGGAAATGTCATAAATCAAAATTTTGTATAAGTTGAGCAATTGTTGTCAATTATGTCATTTTTGCGGATAGTATGCTATCAAACGAGACGTATTATAAGATGGCTGTAGTGTAAAGAACATGCAATATGGATTCAACTCCGTGTTCATTGGAAAGAAAATATGCAGTTTGTTCGGTTATATCTTGGATCAGTTCCAATATTTAAAGTTATTCATAATAAACAAGAGACTCTTCATTTAATTATTTCTAACGCTGGGTCATGTAAACTACATTGTAATTGTAAGTATTACTGCTGGCAAAAACAGATTGTGAAGGAACAGAATATATGTACACAAAATAGTATCATCAAATAAGATCATTTTTTGCACATATTATGTGTTACATGTACAAAGGGTTTTAATTACGTGTAAAATTCTTTCCTTTTGTGTTAAGAGCTCTTAAGGGACGATGTAAACTATACAAGCAGTTTCAGAAACTACGGTCCATAGCGGCCATTTTGACATATAATACAAAATGTGGTCATTTACACCCGGACTCCCTCTCAATGCATCAAGGAAGTTGTAGCGCTATTATTGACAAAACTACCCGATCCTTTTTTCAGCAGTTGCGACACATTCAAACAGAAAAATACCATCACAAATGACATCAATACGAATTAATATTGTTCTACACATATACATATTATTATTACACTATAGCAAAAAAAACCCACCAAAAACAAGGCTAACATTAGGATAATCAATGATTGACTTGGATAGTCAAACAGGATGTTAAAGATATAGTATCAAGAAAAGAAGTGTCTAATTTTCCAGAGGCCACTAAATATATTAAAATATGCAATAAAATCATTATGATTATCAAGCAACATTTTCTCGAATTTCTAGCAACCATATGATTTATTTTACAAACGTACACAGAAACTTAAAAAAAACCTTGGGTACTCTTTTTGTGACTTTGCTGAACACAGTCAAAAGTTTAATATTTATATCTCTGCAGTCCTGCGACAGTGACGCTTCATGCTTGTCAAAATCTGACTTATATTAAATGCTTTAGCCAATAATTAAATATAATTGAAACATATTTAAAACAACAAAAAAACGTTAACATCAACATTGTTTTAGACTAAACAGAACACAGCTCCATCAATATTCTATCTGTAAATGTATTATTTTATATGCGTATTAAAAGTGCTCATGGAATTTTAACAATATACAATAGAAATAAAAATGTTTCATTGTATATAAATTCAAATATTTTAGTCAAAGATATGGTAATAATATTTTTTTCTAAGACTATATAGCGGTGCTGAATGTCACTCTTAAATTGTGATAATCACTTTGAAGGGTAATACACGTATTACTTTCACAAAGATATCAAATGATACATCTACACAGAACAGAACAGAATATATGTTATCTTTCACGGCATAATAGTACATACATTACTAAGTATAAGTCAACTGTATACTGGTATAAATAGCTGAATGGGCATTAAACAACATTTTCGTCAAACCTAGAACTGAGTTAAAATGGCATACCCTACAACTAGCCGACCATTTCCTTAAAATGTTAAAAATAGGCTAAATGTACATGAATAATAAAAACAAAATGCATTTTTTCAAGAAGAAAAAATATAGAGAAATACCTTTTTGTCCCTTTGATTGTTTATAGTCCCGGTCGACCCTGGGATATCTCCCTGGGTGAACTTGCCAAGACTCCTGACAGGGGCAGGTTTAAGAGAGACAAATGCAGAAACAAGGGAATCCGGGTACCAGACCCCAGCTCTTTTACGAATAGACCCCTTTGTTCTTTTACATGCCCAGTGTACAGCACCGATACACGTGAGACTATTTCTGGGTTTCTAACCAGTTCTCTAGATTGGTGGGAAACATTAAAAAAGTGTTTCTGAAATTTCAAGTGCCCCGGCCGGGATTCGAACAAGAGGTCTTCCGGATTGATAGTCAAGAGCGTTAACCACTCGACCACCGCGCCACCCTGACAAATACCTTGTTTCTATGCAAAGCGACAATTATAGAATATTATCCGCCAAGAAGTCAAACCAGATATAAAACGAAGGTTTAACAGCACTGCACCACGTCTTACTACGCTTATTGTACATGTTACTTATTTTGCTCATTTTTGATTAAAAAGTTTAGTTTTAGGAAAAATTATTTCCATTTGCGTATCACTTATATTTTAGTTTTTTCAAAATGCATAAATATCTAGGGTATGCCTCTTTAAGACAAACATGACTACCATTTGGTTCCTTTAAAATCTATATAATATGTGTAATTAGTAGTTAGGAATTGC
>JAFMSR010000015.1:2478334-2569777 GCA_022818135.1 Saxidomus purpurata
TTGCGGCTGCAGCACAGGTAGTGGACAATTTACCAGATGCAGGCGATTGTTTTGGTACATATTACATTAACAAATGTCCTTTATCAGGTAGAAACAGCAGAAATGTCGTAAATCTGCATAATTCAAAATATGTAGCATACAACGTATTTGTCTATGACTTAATTACTGGAAAAACAAACTCGATAAATTGATTATACTGTATTACATTTCAATCATTTGAAAGCAAAAACATTGAAGTTAGTCATGCTTGACGTTCATTGTTCAAAACCTGCAATAGTTTTTTTTCGTCACATATTAAATCATTCTATACCGTCATTAAATGACTGTCATTTGTTAAAGAGATATTTCTCTGAAACACAAAGTACAGTGTATCTTTCGTCACGTATTAAATCATGTCTGTACCGTTCTTGATATATTCAGTGTCGTTTATCATTTTCATCTTCATTTTTATATTATTCCGAGTTTCTGTCATCATCATACATATGTGAATAAAGTATTTGATGCTACACTGTAAAGGTTACTGCACTTTTATTTTATTAATAAACAACTCCACCGCCAGAATAACATGACCATTACCTTGTATCTGTTAGGGAGATGTTTTTACGCCCTGTTTTTAGGCCACATGTAGCTTTCTTTACTGGGAGTGACGCTTCATTTTCCTGTTTCCGAAAATTATTGTAACAAAGATTGTGAACTGAGTCATCCACACAAAAAATGTTTTTCAGTCCTGCGGGTCCTTCACCATGAGTGCATGGGGATATAATTGGGAAATATATTTTACTTTTGAGTGATATACCGGATTATATATCAGGATTCAGATGTGTAGTAATTTTATTACGATGGCCGAAGGTCTGAGTGAATAAATACGAAGCTTTAAACAAAAAGTTCAAAGGGTACTACATACTGCGTTAACATGAAGTCGCTGCTTTGAACTTATAGCATTCTGTACAGTTCTCGAACATTTGTCTGTATTTTTCTTTTCCATTAAAAACACTGGTCTATTTATTTTGTTGTTGTTGATAGTACAGGCGATACCGAATGTGTAGTACACTTCACTACAATTTGTTTTAAATAACGTGACTTCGTTCATTATAATGCTAATCCAACGCATGTACACTCATAAAATTTCACGGAGGAAATTGCAGCATCCAAAAATAGTTCAAGACGTCAATAGTGATATTCCTTTTATCTAAAGAACATCAGCTTACCCGCTTTCGATGCATGACGGAACAGGTACGCAGAAACTTACTCCGTATGGAAATCGTACCAATATTCGAGTCAGAAATCTAACACGTTTGCATTTCGGTATTTCACTAGAAATGTATGGAAACAATTAATGAATAAATTGTTCAGACCATGATCTTTTTAAAAAACAGTTAAGTCTTTGTTTATTACAGTGTCACCCCTACTTAAAGGGCCAGCCATTTCTGACTTATGAGACACCTTATTTTTTAGCACATTTACCTCCCGAATCGTATCCTTTCAATGCCATGCACTAGGCAGGTAGGTATATTACCAATATTTAACTAGCTTGCAGCTCACCAACCGGTCATATAAGAATGGAGTTCTTTTATTTACTTTTTATTTACCAAATATAAATGTTACCACTTGGTCGCCACCTTGTAGATCTGACAATTGTCACGTCACCATTCCCGAAAAGCTCTGCAGCAAATCGCCAACTGTTCCGATTGGGGTCACGAAGACAAGTTATTGAACACGGACTACCAAACAGAGTAGTAAGTGCTATTTTATATCTATATTCGTCCTGAATATCACCTAAAGGCTAAACAAAATGAACATTTCAAGCGTTGTGAACTACATGAACAAATTTAACCGCTTCATGTGATTTCATCATACGTGATCTCGCGATAACAAGTATTTTGAAAGTTCGTTTTAAATGTAAACGCAATGATGTCGACTTGAAAAATCGGTGCTTTTATTGTCAGCTTCGGTTGTAGAAAATCGTTAATGGCACGAAACGATGATTAAATAAATAACTGGCAAAACATACATATTGCCCTATTCAACATACAATAGATGAAAACTCGCATGCTGGTACGGTTTTGTTATTGGACTGATCCAAAACAGCTGCAGTTGACGGAAAACAAATATAAAAAATAGTGGCATTTAAAATTTTGGAAGTCAGAACTACATCAGGTTTGGCTAACACAGCGATAATCATACGGTATGCCGAGGGGAAACCATTAAAAATTACAATTTCGGTTGGAAACGGCATGATAATATAACAAGTTTACAAATGGCCGGCGTCAAGAGAAAAGATGACTTCGGACAATTGTTACATTATTTAATAAAACTTGACTGAAAAAGTCATATATCGACATGTTTGTCAGCATATTTGAATGCAAAGCCAATCAAAATCTGATCGGAACTATATTTTCCACTAAGAAACATCCATTTTTTAAATTAAGAAACCATTGCCATGACAAAAGCGATTCCAAATGCTTATTTTTTCTTATTGTAGCGATACAGTATGACAAAGCACATTCGTTAAAAGAAGACGTACAATTTCCTAACAGTTACGAAAAAGTGGTATCAATTTGCCGTCAAATATAGATGATGCTATCACGTAATGATTACCGCAACAATTTACTACCCATGTAATACAGTGAGGTTTGACATACAATTATGGTATTGGTATGTGACATCATTTTAGAGTAAACAATTACTCTTTAGGAATACGTACATTTGTATGATTAAATTAAGCTTCTAGTGCAGATAAGTATCTAAAAACATATTGATACTGAATTGTTCTTTGTTCGAAATTTTCAAATGAGCTGGTTTTCAAGAATTTTGTCCGAATGCCCTTTTTTGTCATAACGCTGGTCAAATAATTTAGTGTTTCGGTATGCTATCCAAAAGGTCAATACGGTGAAGTTTCAAATTTATATTCCCAGGATTTACAATGACAGGAACGTTTCAGATTCAGGGATAAGAAAAAGGTAGCTAACAGGAACTAAAGAGCATGGTTTGAACGGTGAACATAGATCGCAGAGTTAGTTTCATTTTTGTTTTTGGTGTTTCGGGTAAACATTTTTTTTCATTTGATTCTATGGACATATTTCGTCAGTATATAGACAAGCACGGGAACAATTTGAACATTCGAACAATAGATTACTTATTCAAAAGAGCAAAAAATGAAGCCCCTTTCTCCATTAATTTCGGTGATAAATAACAGATTCCAGACATTCGCAGATTCTTACAGCTCGTCCAGATTAGCTAAAATGTCAAATATAGCAGTTGTTTTTGAGGTGTGGCTTGATTTCTGGTCAGATTTGGCAAATACATGTAATCAAGTTTTACAGAGGTTTCTGTTCATACGCTTTCCATGAAGATTTGATTCTTATTACGAGAATAAGAGAATAAACAAGCATCAAAGAAGCACGTTTTTTATGACTTGGCCCAGGTTTGGATATTTTTCCAAAAGCAAACAAAGTTGATTTTTTTGTATCTTAACAAATTTCGCAAAATGATCGGGCAAATACTCTTGCTTTAGTAGTGCAAACGAGATGTTTAAGCTGGTCCAATTTCTACTCTGATTAGGCCTATAATCAAACCCAGACAATTTCTAGTAGCTGAACAAATGTTTTGAATGTTTGCTTACGAAGAAAGATAGCCCCCACTGTGTAAATATAGAAACATTTAATCAAATATGATAACTGTCAAGTAGATTGAATTAATGTCACCATTACACATGAAAAATGATATCTAACGGTCATTTATCATTTGGATGCTTAGTGTTAACAATATGTTTAAAAATTGAAAGTACCAATTTTCTGCTGAGACCTGCCACGAAGTTCCACACTCATAGTCTCATCGTCGCTTTGGAAGCCACTCGTGGAGCTTGTGTATCTTGTCTGTAAAATAAGTGTTATATCTTTTCATTGGCATTCCTTCAACAAGCCGAAGAAAGGCCGGTCGACACAAAAACCAAATATCTTAGCTACGAACGTTTTGTTAACAAAGTTTGTAGGCTGCCATTTCTTCGTTCAAACAATTATTTTGATTAAATTAAAACCTTTTTTCAAGTGATTTCTTTTACATATTAAAATAGTACATTTACCAATAATCATAAAACTAGATTTCTGGATAAGTGATTAAAGCAATTCAGGTGCGAAAGTGTTGGGGTTTTGTAGCTTTCAATTCCGTAATTTTCCTTTTCAGTCGCGTACATGTACGTGATGTAAAGTTTTAACAGAAAGTTGTAAGCGAGTACATGTTAAAGGTGTCTTTAACCTTTTCTTCTAAACACATTTCAAATTAGTTTGATTAATTTTTACATGAATATAATGATATGTTGACACTGTATCAGTTTCAGTTTCCAATTCATAATTAAATCCGTTAGCGTGACGACAGCTGAAAAGGTTTAGCTAAACAAAGAATCAACTTTCCACACTCACACAGCAAGGCATGATGCTATGACCTGCCGATTACAAAACAGATGATCATCAGCTGTGATCAACATTTTACTTACAAATGAAGTACGTTCTAAGAAGATAGTTATTCTAGATTTGGTAAATCATTTTGTGACCATCATGCCATCTGCACATTGTCATTGAAAGGTATTGAATTACACATTCATTAAACAGAGCAATTGCACAATTATAAATAAAATAATGTTGAGTAGAACTATTGTTTGACTATATGATGGTAAAATTACCTTAAATGGGGATACCCTACATCTAGCAGATTATAATATCAAAACATAAATGATATGTTCAATGCACGTAAAAATGATACATGAATATTATTTTACAGAATAACATACATGTATGTCGAAAATTGTCTCAATTTAGCACAAACAATTATAAAGACCTTCTGTAATTAGTCGCTATCCACCCAATAATTGTACAACAGTAATTTTACTTAGACAGTTGAATGTTTTACTGTACTGCAACCTATTTTAAAAACGCTACTTGTCGATTAAGACTTGAATGTACATGTATAGCTTTAACTTGTAGGGTAAGTAATAATACTTGTAAAGATTCTATTATCTATGCTTTGACTTTTTTAAAATTAAACACCAGTTTTAGGGAGTGCCTCTTTAAAAATGTATTTTTAATTGACAACACAACAAAACGAAACAAATGAGGGCTTTTACATATAGGTCGTCAATAATGGAGTTAATGAAATTATAAATAATACAATTGATCATCTTTCAAATGGTTGCCATCGTAAAACAGCGAGAGAGAATAATTTTGAATTTGATTGCTTTATCCATTTCAACAATGTAACACATGCTACACACGATGTCATCAGAATGTTCAAAAATACAAATACCAGTGTTCCTGTCGAATCTTCAAAACCAGAAAATGGTTTATGTATTTCATCGTGTAATGCCATGAATTCGACGATGTGATTGTTTGCACTTATTTTTGAATCTGTAATTATTACAAGAAGATATTTACCAATATCTTCAACTGATATCAAAGAATACTATCTAGCCGCAGTTCATGACTGGGTAAAAATGCTCCAAAAAGGGAAATACTTTTAAGGTTTGCAATAAAAATATTGTTGATAAAATGCTGCACTTCAGAAATCAAACGTAAATGACAAACCTTTTTGCTGGACCCTCGTATAGAGGAAGAACGTAAATGGTATCGTGTAAGTATCTGTATTTGCTGTCCACTTCCGTGGTCGAATGGTTAGAGTCGCTGACTTGAAATAACTGTAGCGTCCCACATACTGAGGATCAAGGGTTCGAGACCACGTCTCTTTGTGTGAGACAGTTGGCAGTTCCTGACGAAATATACGTGTCTAGTACTGGTTTTTACCAGGAACGATGGTTAGTAATATGTCCGCTTGTTAAAACGACCCCAAAATACGACTGGAACGCGCGTTTAACAACAACAGCAACAACAGCAACAACAACAAAAACCTGCATTTGTCTAGGGGAGCAGCGTTAAACAAGCTGCTGTAAAGGTTTGACTTTGACCAACGGGTGTTATAGAAGTATTCAATGCAACAAGAAGTAACAGAGCGGAGCGGACACGACATACTGATTAAAAACGCTACACAAGAGGTTTTGAACCTTAACTGTGACTGGAGCATGTATTCTAATCACATCAGTAATCTGGAGGTTTCTTAAATGGACTACAAAATTAACAAGAGATGTTTGCAAAACATGTATGCCACATGAAGGCATCCACCTAGTTATTTGGCAATAAAACTTACCGTGGTCTTGACTTGTTGATTTCAAAATCAGTAGAGGTCATTTATTAGTCATGACCAAACAACCAAGGCCGAAGCATTTTCTAGTTACTGAATAGAAAAGTGTTTGTGGTAATGATCACGGTCACCTTGACCTTTTGGGGATCCGCAAAGTACCTTTTCATTATACAAATTTATATTTAATTGCAAGTCTGTAACACATGGTTTTATATGAGCCGGTATAATTTGACTATCTATAATCTATGCTATAAATTCATTGATATTCCAGGTTTCAGATTCATACTGATTTTGTTACTCTGGACTTCGAAACAAATTCTAACACTTTATATTAATCGCTCACGAGACACATTCCAGATCCTGCCAACCTCGAAGTAAGAAGCAATTATACCGTAAAGATATTTTTCTTGGAAAACTCTTCGATATATTGTAAATTGTAACATCTACAAGTGATCATTAGACTCGTTTGGAAATAATGGACAGTAAAATATGACAATTACCAATTTTTTTATCTTTAACATCATCTTTTAGTTTGATTTCTTCAATTCTGCGCATGCTTCTAGACGCTGACTGCAACGAGAAAAAAAAAATGGATTTGGTTGTGTTCGTTGGCCTCGAAGCAAAACTGGACTGTTTAGCCTCATTCTTAACACATAGGTTTTCAAACACAGATTTCTTAATTAACGTTGACGACGTTGTTTGTACTGTGACGTCATAGAATCGTCGCTCTATCCGGTTCGCGCGTGGAATAAATATTGATTTAATAAATAGAAAGAGGTCTTAGTCTTTTATTGCAAGCTGAGATCAAAAAAATATATATCTTGGTCTCGAAGGAGGGCTCACTCAGTAATGTAAATATTAATTCTTGCTAAATGGAAAAAGTCTCTTTGTAAATAGGGTAGGAGATACTCTCCTAAGCAGTTCTAGCTTAGGCAGCAAGTCTAGCTAATGAAGCAAGTCTCGGTATTTTAGTAAGTCTAGTAGGACAGCAAGTCTAGCTAGTGAAGCAAGTCTAGGTAGCCGAGCAAGTCTTAAGAGCGCATGAAGTCCAAAAAGTGCAGCAAGTCCAAGAAGTGCAGCAAGTTCAAAAAGCGCATCAAGTTCAAGAAGTGCAGCAAGTCTAAGGAGTGCAGCAAGTCCACGAAGTGCAGCAGGTTAAAGAAGTGCAGCAAGTCCAAGAAGTGCAGCAAGTTTAAGAAGTGCAGGAGGTCCAAGGATTGCAGCAAGTCCAAGAAAAGCAGCAAGTCCAAGTAGCGCAGCAAGTCCAATCTGCGCAGCAGGTCAAGCAAGCATGGCTGCTCAAGCCTTTACCGAGTCTAACTAAGACATTTTCACCTCAGTAGATAACCCCCCTTAGATAACGTTGGCAGACGGACACCCCTGCGTAGGTGGTATTAGGTTGTATTTCCATTTTTCTCGAACAATAGAGGGACCACTTAAGTAACTACAGAATGACCACTTAAACTGACATTATGCACATTTTTTTCAAGTAAATATCCAGCTGAATATGGTGTGTGTACAAAAGCGTAGAGGAAATAATAGCTTTTAACCCAATACACCAAACTCTTCACGCTACCAGTATGAAATAATAACTTTCCAAATATTGATTTTCTTATTTGACTGGGAGAGTCAATTTAAGAAAAGAACAACTGCATGCAGGAGTTGCTTCCCTTCCACTGCCGAAATCTCTACCAAGACACAATCAACTATCATTTCATCAGTCCGATTTTTTATATCTAAAGCACCAACTTCAAATACTAATGCGGCATAATCATTAATTTAACACATTTAAATGAACAGCAACCAAAAATTGCTTTTATAAAACTGTCACCAAAAATACACTATGTGCAGTAAGATGCGCATAATGTCAGGCCGGGGTTTGTTTCATTGAAATACAGGCCGGCAAGCAATTAGGAGTGTAAGGAGGAGCATCCGGAGGTTGCGGGTTCGAGCCCCACCAAGGTCACGACCGTACCTCCTCATATGACACCAGTACTGGTTTTTCCAGGAAGCGGACTCGAGAGTGACTCGATAAGCTACAAGCTTTCTTCACAATCGAGCTAAAATAAATTAGTATAAACTAAGGAGGAGCAGTACTACCTAGCAGAAGGTTAACAATACTTTGTAATGTGATAATGTAAACACAGAAATCGTTTGCTTCGATGTTGGGAAGTGCAATTTCAGAATAAATAGCACAACTTATTATTCAACTTTACAATATTACACTCTGTATTAGATCAATTGCACACATGATATGAAACAGGTAGAGCTAATACAAAGCATAACTGAGCCAATATGAGAAAAGCAGGGCCAATACGAGAAAACAGGGCCAATATGGAATTCAAGCATTCTGATTTTGAGACACACCGCAAACTGTTTTGAGACACACCGCATGTTTGGTGTTCAACCCGTTTACAGTTGGACGCTATGCTTCCCTCTTTGATTGTGTCTGACGGAAGAGGGGGAGGACTCTGTGATGGGCAGTTTTTAAATCCCACTGGGACGAAACTGTTTTGATTTCTGTCCTCTGGCCTGTTTCGTCGGGCCCTTAAGGGTGTTTCTCTTGGTGCTCTGCCTTCTGCAAAGGCATTGAGTACATACGTTTTTTGGTTCTCAAGGTTTGCTTTTTATATATTTATACACGAGCATTTTTGTGTTTTACATACCATGCCTTTTGTTTCCATTGCGTGTGTTAGAGATTCACCTAGCAGGGATTACTTTTATTTACACTGTCCTGTGACTTTGGAACATGGTGGGGGTAAGAGTGAGGTTGGGTGCGCACCATAAACCGGTTTAAGCTCCCCAGTGGTGTTTTTGCCACTGACCGTTCCAAGGCGGTGCCCCACTGTGTTCCTTTAATTGTTCGTTTTGTCCTCGTGTGTTTGCGCTGTATGCTAGTGTGTGTTGGTAGTGTATATATGTGTGTGTACATGATTGTGTGTGTGTGTGTCGTGTGTGTGTGCGTGTGCGCGCGCGTGTGTGTGTTGGTGGTGTGCACTTCTGGGTGATGTGGGGTTCGTTTTGGGGAGGCTGCGTTTTTGGTACGTGGCATTCCCTGTTTGATATTATTTTTGTTTTTTTGGTTTTAAAAGAGAGAGCCAATACGGAGAAGTCACTTCCGTTAGATTTTTAAACGACGCCATTTTGTTTTAGACTCATGCTGATATCGAAAAATGACTGTAAAAGTTTTATTTTTGAAATAAACATAGGGTTATGGGTATTCATTTTCTCAGTTATATCATTTTCTATTCATCCATAACAGTTTTGAAGCAAAATTCGAGAAACAGTTGATTTTCATTTTTTCATCCCCCTCCTGCATATTTATTTCTTCTTACTTGTGTGAAAATGCGATTCAAACGGTGAGAAAATAAATCTGCCATGTCCATTGAGTTGTAGATAAGGAAATCCCACCCTCGGATTGAGATACGTCCAAAAAAACTCGGCAGATCCTCATTTTTGTTACGTATCTTCTTTAGTTTTAAGTTAACTTTCAGTTATTGCAATGTTTTATTGAAGGATTAAACATTGAGTTAATTAATACTTCTCATGTACATTTTCTTTATGTATATGAGTGTTTTAAATCGATTTTCTTCTTTCCAAAGTGAGACAATGGCCAATTAACTATATCAGGGAGATATCATTTATCTAGATACACACCAGAAAGGAATGTCACTTAGTTCTGATAAATGCCATTAATTTTGATAAACATTCAAGGTTAATATTGTACGAAGAGTAAGTTTCACCATGAATATTGTGGAAAACCATACCTAGGTCATTTATGGGACTATTAATTTATACCAGATAACATTTTATTATGGGATGAAAGTTATAATAACTAATTATGCATAGAACTTATATAATATAGAACTGTTCTATACAAAACATAGTACATGTTGAATTTTATCGCCTTAGTCAATGTTTGTGAGTCATACAACAGTAAGGATAGTATTAGCTCTCAGCCAATGGAGAAGCTGCCAATCATTGTAGAGGTAAATTCAAATCTTGAAGCAAACAACACAAGTTTTTTTCCTGGAAGTCACACTTTTAGACAACCAATGAACTTTATTTTTTCAGACTTAATGACATTTATGCTTATCAAATTTGTGCTAAATTTCAAACAAATATATACTTTAATTTCATTAAAATTTTGATTTAAACCTCTGATGTTGTTAGCTCAGTGTATGCAAAGCAAGTGGCCATTTCTCTACCTGAGCCCTTTTATAGTTCTTCTCCGACCTTTAAGGAACAAAAGACGGAAAGAAGACAATAGATTTTGATTGTCTTAGACCACATCTTCCTACCATCTAAGATATCCAGCATGCGTGCGAACGGAAGGACGGACGGACGTACAGACGGCGCGATTTTAATTTTCCCACCTTTGTGGGGCATAAAACATATTTTCTTAGTCCACAAATGCTTGTTAATTGCTTAAATGATAAAGTATTTGATGATGATCGATGATGTTGATCATCATCAATATTAACATCAAGAAAAGTCCGCGTTGTTGTTTAATTATTTTGAAAGAATGTTATTCATAAAAATAACTATAGTAACAAGATAATAACAGAACTAACGATCTTCAAACAACTCTACTCAATGTCTTCTCTTCCAGAAAAGATCACTCAAAGCGCGCAAGCGATTTCGATCAGTCCTGGCACAATCCACGATAGCCAAATACAGCATTCTCGATCAAGGTAGTGTATAAATAAGTCTTTTATTATATACATCCACTTATTCGTGTTTTATTTCAACCAAAAATGACAATAAATTCCTCTTAATCGAAGACTTGAAAACAAACAAGCGAATCGGTATTTACTTTAAGGATCGATTATGACATCAGAGAATTATCAAAATATCAACGACTTGGCTTTTTCGACAGTGTTATTTATAAAACTTGTATTTAACGGACTGTTTAAATTTGATTGTGAAAAAGGCCGTATTTTGACACAGGTTTTAAAGTCATACAATTAACAGTTATTCATGACAGTCACGGGCCATTCCACATAAATAGCCGCATAGCACCACTAGGTAGAGACGAAGTGGTTCTTCGCTTATTTTTCAAAATGGAGAACAAACAAAACTAAAAGATCATGGAGTTATGATACATACATATTTAGTATATACATTTAAATTTTTAGCATGATAATTTGTTCTTTTTGTAAGCGCTTATTTAATTTGTCCCCTTTGTTTTCACAAGGTCCATGAGCTAAGTCCCATTTCCTTAAGTATCATCGTGAACCCTGGTAACAACGGTTCCCAGGGTATCTAATAAGCCCAGTCTCCCAAAGCACTAGTATCCAATGCTGCCCCTGGTAACACATCGACTTCCAACGTATCTCAGAAGCTTTCCGAAACTTCGTGTGCCATAGAAATCCCGAAGCCCATGAAATCGTCCAAGTGTCCACAGGGCCAACTTCACTGGGCTAAAAAAGGATGCAGGGCTTACTTCCTAACCGTGTCTAGTCTTGTATTTTTTACATTCATTTGGGGTATTTTGAGATTACTAAGCGCAACGTTCAATGAATTTTCTGTAAGCATTTAAAGGTGGTCAATCACATTTAAACAATATTTGATGACAATTTTTACTTTTTGTATATTATGTTAGAGATTTATTTGAGGAACAAGAAGACCCATTACATAGAGTTAGATCCCTATTAGAAATTTACATATTATTAACTTTTATAAACGTTTGTTATTACCCCCTTTAATACGAACGTATTTGAAAAGTTTAGCATTTCTTTTTTTTCAATATATTTTCAACTTTTACACTTGCATTGGATAGATATACAAATATTTTTACATTCTGAACCAAAAGGCAAGTTTTAAAACTACGTGTAACTTCTGAATTCATTCATTTCCACTCTATCTTGATTGCGCAACCAAAATAGGTAAAGGGAGGTAATTATAATTTTTCAAACTTGCATTTCTAATGAATTCCATCTAAATGTCTTACATGTATATTTATATCTTTCCTTAGGCAAAGTATGCGTATCAAATGTGTACTTATGATAAAATAACTCTATCTTGGTTGGGCAACCAGGATAGGGAAATCAAATTTTGAAAAATGACTTCAATGAAAATCTTACTTGAATTAAACGCTTAGTAAACATCGTGAGTGTAAATGATCAGATGTTAAAGTTTCAAACAAATTGTTATATGGCCAAAATCTGATTATCCACCTTTAAAACTACAATACATACGGTGTTAGTCTGTGTAAGATTTTCATTCCTTTGATAATAATGTACTGCTTTTTCCGACAAAATTCGTTTTAACATTTATTCTTTTTGTATCTTAATTCATTCTTTCATTTAAAATTAATTGTTTTTAGAACTATTTAATTTACACCAAGCAATATGATATAAACAAAAATCATCAGCCGTGAATACAATATAAATATACAAGTAATATAACGTATCGTTTTCTAAAGTTTTATTTTAAAAGATAAAAATAATTCTAATTTATTTTGATCATTTAATTTCAGTTAAGAGACTATCCTTCTTTAAGTACAAATCAATTCTCTGATATTTGAACTCACACCCTCCACCACACCAAATTATTCTTTTTTTAACAATATGCTTATCATATACCTAGGCATCATTTCAGGCTGAAGTAAATTGTATGTACTTGATATTGCTTTTAACTGACACAAGATTCCTTACAGCCTCCATTGCAGAGCATCAACTTTGATTAATTAGTAATAATCACTATAATTTACACAAAGTTGAATCTGTAAAAAAACAATTAATTGAAAGGATCAAGAAGTTTCAATTAATATATTTCAAGAAACTGCAGAAAGGACAAATAACCCCAGATTCTATTTCTCTGTATCATTTGATCTTAGATAACAAAAGTAGACATGGAGCATTAGCACTGACCACAAGCTGTGTTGAAAAGTTTCTTTCTGGCCAGTGATAATTGTTTGACCTCAGGAAAAGGTCGATTCCCAGAATTTAGGGAAAGTGAAATCCGCTTTTCACCAGCCTTACATTTTTGGCAGCAAAAGGAGTTAATTGAGAAAAAAATTATAAATGTAAGGACTGAATGCCAGTCTTTCATGAATTGTACAGTCAGACATTTTGGAAAGATAGTCAAACTGTTGTTGCCGGTTACCGTTCTGCTTGTAGTTTGAGCCTGCGCATTGATTAAAAGATCGATGATTCTCTTATTGATGACGAAACAAGAGCGGAGGAGAATGCTAGGTAGTGGTGCATTTAAAACCAAGGAGTGAACATGTTTTCATGCAATTGTTGATGCTGACTATGAACGTGTCTCATGATACCTGCCGTATCAATATTCTTGTGCAACAGAAAACCACAATCAAAGGCTAGTAAAGATATAAGTCTTTCTAGGGGCTGCTGATATGTGCTCCTTATTTAGGAAGAGTTGCCGTCTTGCATAAGCAAGAGGGAACATTTAGACAGCGCGTATAACAAGAATATCTTCCAGAACCACTTAACGTTTACAAGTTTGTAACAGCCAACGGATCGATCTCTCGGGAAACAAATCTGTTTTATTAACAAAAGCGGTTTTACCATGTTATCATGGTAAAACCGCTGAAAATTGTTTGCTTCAAATAAGAATCAACTTTCTTCACTCTAACAGAAACGAATGACACAGGAACAATCACTGGTTCATAATAATAACCATACACATACTAATATTGTGCCGTTTGTTGTAGAATACAACAATTCCCTACCAAATATTGGCCGTATTTTACATAGATACTGGGATTTGTTCAAGTTATCACCAAATCCCTCGGTCCAACAATTACACTCTTATAAACCAGTCATGGCCTATAAACCGAAGTAAAAATCTCAAAAATTTTAAGTTAGTTCAAAATATTTGTCTACCCTTACCCCCGTCAACGCCCGTTCAAGTCGATGCAAAAGGACTAGGTGTACACACTGCACTAGAATCATTCAAACTGATGAATTAATCAGTTCATGCAATAAGTCTCATTTTAAATTAGAGTAAATAAAGATGTAATTTACATGCATAAAATGTAAAATACAATATGTGGGCCAAACAAGACAACAAGTTTCCAGACGGATGAACAGTCATAAATTTAATATAAATAATTTCAGCTTCCCGGTATTTGCTAGTAATGTAGTTTTGATTTGGATGACTTTAGCCTTTTACCAAAACGATTCGGACAGACTAATGCGCGCGACATACTTATGATCATTACTTTAAATACAACTTGGCTCAGCGGTATGAACAGAAGCGTATTATTTGATGTGTGCTTTTAACATATCTTATATTCATTAGTAATTGTTTTTCATATAGTCATGTTAGGGTTTATATTTATTTATCGCGTATTGAATGACTTTCATTTTAATAAAACCCGCCTTATCAGTCTTAACGCTATGCTTCCCTCTTTGATTGTGTCTGACGGAAGAGGGGGAGGACTCTGTGATGGGCAGTTTTTAAATCCCACTGGGACGAAACTGTTTTGATTTCTGTCCTCTGGCCTGTTTCGTCGGGCCCTTAAGGGTGTTTCTCTTGGTGCTCTGCCTTCTGCAAATGCATTGAGTACATACGTTTTTTGGTTCTCAAGGTTTGTTGTTTTTTTTATATATTTATACACGAGCATTTTTGTGTTTTACATACCATGCCTTTTGTTTCCATTGCGTGTGTTAGAGATTCACCTAGCAGGGATTACTTTTATTTACACTGTCCTGTGACTTTGGAACATGGTGGGGGTAAGAGTGAGGTTGGGTGCGCACCATAAACCGGTTTAAGCTCCCCAGTGGTGTTTTTGCCACTGACCGTTCCAAGGCGGTGCCCCACTGTGTTCCGTTAATTGTTCGTTTTGTCCTCGTGTGTTTGCTTTGTGTGCTTATGTGTGTTGGTAGTGTATGTTTGTGTGTGTACATGATTGTGTGTGTGTGTGTGTGTGTTGTGTGTGTGCGTGCGTGCGTGCGTGCGTGCGTGCGTGCGTGCGTGCGTGCGTGCGTGTGTGTGTGTGTTGGTGGTGTGCACTTCTGGGTGCTGTGGGGCTCGTTTTGGGGAGGCTGCGTTTTTGGTACGTGGCATTCCCTGTTTGATATTATTTTTGTTTTTATCCATATCTATATTATAAACCTTACCTTGTTTTTCATCACGCGGACGTTCGCGTCCTTTTTAACGGACGTGACGTTTTTTTGTTTTGTAAACTGTATGTAGTATATTTTCCGACGAAGAATGTAAACTGAAAGCTTTGTGTTGTATTGATTTTATTTATACTATCTGATAAGCCGAATACAAACAGAGTGTCATCAGCTGTGGTCCAAAGTTTACTTAAAAATGTAGAAAGTTCTCACAAAATTGTATTTTAGTTTAGGTGAGCCATTATGTGTCTGTCATGAAATCGGCACATGATTTGACGTCACATTCTTTAAACAATGCACTTGTATAATTATAAATTAAACTATGTTGAGTGATGCTATTTGTTTGACTATATAGAGAGGATATTTGTTGGTTTCTGCGTAATATCACTTTATAATTTCATTGAGTGTTCACAAGTGAAATTAATGTGATACTACATCGATATCAACAAATTTTCATTTTAGATTTTTCATTTTAACGACGTCATCGTAGTTTTGTTTCCGGCATTCGTTACGCTCGGTATACTTTTTAATGTCAATCTGGGTTGAAGATTTTTATATTTTCATTGCTTTGAAACAGTAAAATTTCTATTTTATTTCACTGATATATTTTAGTATTTCACTGAAAAACATAAAATAAATAGTAGTTCATGTATTACCTTAAAATTACATGTATTTTCAATACACAAATTGATTAAACATTAGAAGTGAGCGGCAGTAAGTCGTAAATAATGAAATTGATAAAATTACAAGTAAACAATTGATTATCTTTTAAATGATGGCCACCATCGATCATCATAGTTAGATGAAATAATTGTGATAAGCAGCTACTTAAAGTCACCAAACAGTTTAAACAAAGTATTCAAAAATACATTTACCCCAGTTCTTGGCGTTGATAACATCGAATTTTCAAAACCAGATGTAGATACTTCATCTGTTGATGTGAATTGTTTCTTTCGAAATGAGCCGAAATTAGATTTCGTTTTTTTATCTGTAATTATTACAAGAAGAGATCCTAAAAGATCCTAAAAGAGGTCGTAAAATCAAGAACATATCGTTGTTATAAATTTACATTATAATGTGTTTTTGAATCATATTTACTGTAAAAACACAAAGTAAAGTGTAAGTAGATAGTGTTTTCTGAAAACAAAAATATTCGACTGCAGCACAGGTTGTGGACATTTTACCAGATGCATGTGGATAGTACGGTAAATAATACATTAACAAAATATTAATGACCTTTATCAGGTCGGAACAGCAGACACGTCATGCATCTGCATAATTAATTGTTTACATTTCTTGCATACAACGTAAAGTACTTGAAAAACAACTAATGTTCCAAAAGCTGCTATTAACAAATGAACATACTGTATTAAGTTTCAACCATTTTTAAGCAAATATTTTGCAGATAGCTTTGCCTGATGTTTGTTGTTCAAAACCTGCAATAGTATTTTTCGTCACGTATTAAATCATGTCTATTGTGGGTGTGGCGGGGTTAACTCTTTACAGAAAGTACAACACGTTGTGTCTATTTCGAATCTATATTCAAACTAAAACGTTACAACACAATACAACGGAAGTGGCGCTGTGATGTAGACGTCACGTAACGTAAGGCGCGAAGTTAACGTTACTTAAAGATGCGCCGTAAATCCTAACATACTGCGGGCCGCGAAAAGTAAATAAATTCTTACTGAAAAGAAATATTACTGTCTTATTATATGAATAAGCAAAGTGGGAATAATACTATCATATTGAATTTAACACGTATGACTTTAAAAACAGTTAAATATGCACTTTCAAAAATAGTGTCTGTAAAACTATGCGTTACAAAAGTCATATATTATTAAATTCCGAAATGATAACTGTCTCTCTCTGTAATATGAGCACTAAATAAAACGCAGAATATTATATCCAGAATTTAAACACTGTCACTGTCAATAACACACTTGTTTTGGTATTCATACAACTTCTTATAGGTAAAGTGTTACCACTGGTCTGTTTGTAAGTCCATTACTAGTTCGAATCTTCGCTGCACGTGTTAATCCGTCGTTGCCAGTAATGAGTTCCTCTATCACTGCGAGTTTCCATTTTGATCGAGGGGTTTCGTCATGTA
This sequence comes from Saxidomus purpurata, assembly GCA_022818135.1. Taxonomy (NCBI): domain Eukaryota; kingdom Metazoa; phylum Mollusca; class Bivalvia; order Venerida; family Veneridae; genus Saxidomus; species Saxidomus purpurata. Next base: position 2,495,720 of record JAFMSR010000015.1, read on the forward strand.
CCTGTACGACGTCGCCGACCTTTATGTTCTGTTGAGTACTTCCGGTAGCTGTATGGCGTTCCCGTAATGCCGTCAAATACTCACACCGCCAATATTTCCAGAATTTATTCAGGAGCTCTTGTATAATATTGAGCTGTTTTCTAGCCGATGACTGGGTAAGTTGGGGAACATCTATGTCTTTGGGTGCGTCTGGATCCGGTAGTGAAGTTAATCTCCGACCATACATTAAATGAGATGGTGTAAGCGGTTCCGGAACCGAAACACTGGATGACACGTGAGTGAGTGGTCTGTCGTTCATAATAGCCTCTATTTCTGTTAGAATGGTCTGTAGCGTCTCCATGGTAACGTATGAACGACCTAGTATCTTTTTGAGTGTCGTTTTCCAGTTCCATTATGTTGATTTCCCGAAAGATTGCAGCTCGCAGGTCTTGTAAATTCCAGTTCCCGTCGCTATGCTCTCTGGCCAGTTGTCTACGAACATCCGCCGGAAGTTTGTCTAGAATGACTGGCACCAACAGACTGCCGAACGAATCTTGATTCTTTCCAAGACATTCTAATCCTCGAATGTACGCCTCCATTTTGTCGTTTTAGTCAGTCCTATGAGTCTCTCCCAGAATCCTCCATACCACGGGGCACGCTTCGGAATGAATTTCCATTGAACTCCCTTCTGACTTAATGCGACTTTTAGTGTTCCTTTAATTGTTCGTTTTGTCCTCGTGTGTTTGCTTTGTATGCTAGTGTGTGTTGGTAGTGTATATGTGTGTGTGTATATGATTGTGTGTGTGTGTCGTGTGTGTGTGTGTGTGTGTGTGTGTGTGTTGGTGGTGTGCACTTCTGGGTGCTGTGGGGTTCGTTTTGGGGAGGCTGCGTTTTTGGTACGTGACATTCCCTGTTTGATATTATTTTTGTTTTTAGAGAAGAGGACTCGAAGAGTTGTTTCAAGTAGTTTGCAGCAGCCGTGTAAGTTGACGCATTGTCGGATAGCATGACAACCGGAAGTGACTTCCTACTCGTAAATCGTCGAAATGCTTGAAGAAATGTATCTTCTGTTAGGTCTGAAACAATCTCTAGATGTACAGCTCTGGTTGATGCGCATGTGAACAAACATATATACACTTTCTTCTCTTGTCCGACATCATTTTTCACATATAAGGCTCCGCTGAAATCTACACCGGTGACAGAAAAGGGTGGGGACTCGCTCAGTCGGCATTTTGGTAATGGTGGTAAATCCGGGGAATTGTATGGTCGTGAAGTGACTTTACGGCAGATCACACATTTGCGAATGATTGATTTTACCGTCTGCCTGATGCACGGGATCCAGAACTTCTGACGCAGATGAGTGATTGTTGTATTTACTCCTGCATGTAATTGGTCAACGTGGGCATCATAAATGATGAGACGAGTGATAGTGTGGTTCCTTGGTAACAGGTAAGGGAATTTGGCATCTTCACTTATCGGGGCGTTATGTATTCTCCCTCCACAGCGAATAACGTCTTCTTTATCCAGAAACAATCTGAGTTGACGCACTAATAGTAATTTAGATGACTTTGATTTTATGCTATCTTTTTCAGTTGTATAAGTGTTTGACTGGGTGTCAAATATCCACATCAAGCCAGCATGTCCTAACTCTTTCGCGGTCAAGGGTCCAAATTCTCGCATCGTTCTATTTATTCTGCAGTTTGTCACAAATCTTATGAGGTATGCCGTCACACGTAGAAGCTTCTTATAAGTACTGTAGGCTGATGCATCTAAAATGGTATGTATACCTTGACGCTCGTTTCTCTCAGAACCGGAAGTAGTGGAATCGTCTGCTGTTGACACTGTGACCGATATGTCGTCTGTATTTCTTTCCTTGTTGTTCATCAATGGGAAATAATGTCTGGGAAATGTTACATCAGTTGCTTTGTTCAAGTCTTTTGCAATAGATTCCCACTTCTGTCTTATTGAATCAGGCAGTGAACTGTCCCATGTGTATTTTTCTTTCCATAAATCTTGCATCAACAACTTGGCTCTCACTGTAACCGGGCTAAGTAGACCTAAGGGATCAAATATTTTTGATGATTCTTGTAGAATGAAGCGTTTTGTTGTGTCATGTGTAGTGTTGAAACTTCGTTTACAAAATCTCAGGGTGTCGCACTCTGGGTCCCATCTCATACCGAGAACTTTTACTGGAACATCAGAGTCATGCACTCCTTCACTTTTAGCTAGTTCTTGTAAACGCTGACTGTTTGATGTCCATGATCTCAAATTGAATCCAGCTTTTGACATCAATATACGGGACTCACGAAAGTAGTCTATTGCATCTTCTTCAGTTTCTAAACTTGATAGTATGTTGTCAACATACAAATCTCTCTTTAAGATGTTGGAAACCGAAAGTTCATGGTTTTCACTGAGATGCTTCAAAATCGTGGCGTTCAGAATAAATGGTGAACATGTTGCCCCGAATAACACACTCCTGAATCTGTATGTAATCAGTTGACTGTCTGGATTACTTGTATCACTTAGGCAAAGAAAACGTGTTACGTCTCTGTCGTTTTCATCTAATCTGATTTGTAGGAAGGCCTTTTCGATGTCTGTTGACACGGCGTATCTATGGTAACGGAATCTCAGAATAATTGAGGTGAGATCATTTAACTCGGGCGGGGTCGACTCTAAGCAGTCATTTAAGCTTGGGCTTTCTTGATTCTCTCGACAACTGCAGTCATATACAATTCTAATTGGGGTCGTTGATGAATCTTTCTTCACTGGGTGGTGGGGTATGTAGTGCACGAGTTGATTGGGGTTAGCTTCATCTGGTACTTTTTCAATGAATCCTCCTTTTTCCTGTTTATTGATAATTTCTCCATATTTATTTAGAAGTTCCGGTTCTTTGCGTAGGCGATATATCATACTCTCCGTTCTTCTTTTGGTTACGTTGTAGTTGCTAGGCAATATATGATGATCTGATTTCCAGGGCAACTTTGCTATGTATCTACCATCTGAGAAATATATTGCATTGTGCTGGTATTCTGTCAACTTTATTGTTTCAGGTTTGTCAACTGAGTTAGAAATACCCATACTCTCTAGACTCCAGAACTTTTCTAACGCTGATTCGTCTTCTCCTTGTATATGTGTCGCAATCACAGTTTGTACATGTTCATGGGGTGTGACTGTATTACAATGTGGTAAAGGTCCGGAAAGCATGTATCCAAGTCTCGACTGAACAGCAGTTGGACCATTTCCTCTGATAATATTGTCCTGGATAACCGACCAATAAAAGTCCGCACCGATTAATAGTGAAATTTCGAAATTGTCGTCACTTGAAACAGGGTGTGCGAACTTCAATTTCTTGAGGTAAGGCATGTTCATTACATTTTCCCGGTATCTGTTGTTAAGGGGCGTGGCAATCATAGGGACGATAAGTACTGTAATTGGTATCTTTGTTCCGTGTTCTGTCTTCACGTACACAGTAGCAGTATCTAAGGACCGTGTGTTCTTCTTCGTGTTTCCAAAGGTTGCTAAGGTTACGACATCCGTACCATCGGGAATCAGATGTAAATCTTTTGCAAGTTTCTCTGTGATGAAAGACCGTTGTGCACCCTCATCAAACAGTATATTTGCTTCTGTACAGTAACTATTCGAACACACTGGTGCCACCGCTGTCTTAAGTAATACATGTGACGGTTTTTTTGCAGACGACAAATGGAAGACAGCTTCATTATCTTGCAGTACAGCATTCTCAGGGGTGTTTGGACTGGTTGATTGATTTTGCTCTGATTGGTTGCTACGTCCATTACATATACTAGTGTGGGGTTTACGTTTACAATTTCTACATCTCTTGGTTGATTTACACTTGGACACTTGGTGATTTCCTAAGCAATTGAAGCACAGTTTCTTCTTTCTTACAATTTCCAATCGCGCCGTATAGTCAGTGATTTTCACACAGTCATTTGAATAATGTTGCTCACCACAAAATGCACACTTCTTAAAGTTATTTTGAAAAGTTTGTGCGTTAGTCTTTCTACTATGTAAATTTGCGTTACCATGGTTACTCGTGTTTGTAAGAAAACTAGCAGTAGTTTGACTCCTACCTGATGAAAACTCCTGAGCATTTCCAGCCTCCATGATGTTGATTTCCCGAAAGATTGCAGCTCGCAGGTCTTGTAAATTCCAGTTCCCGTCGCTGTGCTCTCTGGCCAGTTGTCTACGAACATCCGCCGGAAGTTTGTCTAGAATGACTGGCACCAACAGACTGCCGAACGAATCTTGATTCTTTCCAAGACATTCTAATCCTCGAATGTACGCCTCCATTTTGTCGTAAAAGTTCCTCAGACTGTTAATGTTACTTGAATGGGCAAGTTCTGTGAGGGGCAGTTTTTAAATCCCACTGGGACGAAACTGTTTTGATTTCTGTCCTCTGGCCTGTTTCGTCGGGCCCTTAAGGGTGTTTCTCTTGGTGCTCTGCCTTCTGCAAAGGCATTGAGTACATACGTTTTTTGGTTCTCAAGGTTTGCTTTTTATATATTTATACACGAGCATTTTTGTGTTTTACATACCATGCCTTTTGTTTCCATTGCGTGTGTTAGAGATTCACCTAGCAGGGATTACTTTTATTTACACTGTCCTGTGACTTTGGAACATGGTGGGGGTAAGAGTGAGGTTGGGTGCGCACCATAAACCGGTTTAAGCTCCCCAGTGGTGTTTTTGCCACTGACCGTTCCAAGGCGGTGCCCCACTGTGTTCCTTTAATTGTTCGTTTTGTCCTCGTGTGTTTGCTTTGTATGCTAGTGTGTGTTGGTAGTGTATATGTGTGTGTGTACATGATTGTGTGTGTATGTCGTGTGTGTGTGCGTGTGTGTGTGTGTGTGTGTTGGTGGTGTGCACTTCTGGGTGCTGTGGGGCTCGTTTTGGGGAGGCTGCGTTTTTGGTACGTGACATTCCCTGTTTGATATTATTTTTGTTTTTTTGAAGGTGCTGGGAGCTGTATTAAAGACTGCATGTACGCATGCGTGATCTTGTGCGGTTGGCCGAATCTCTCTATTAGAAGTTGAACTGCTTTTGCATAATTTGCGTTCGATAACGGGAATCCTTCAATTGTTCTCGCAGCATCTCCGTCCAGTTGCGACTGTAAATAACTGAATTTCTGAACGTCCGTTAAATTAATGTTTGTGTGCACTGTTGATTCATATGAATCCCAAAACGTCTGCCATTTAAGAATATCTCCATTGAAAGTCGGTATCGTAAGTTTTGGTAGTCGGTAAAACTGTGAATTTGACGACGCAAAACTAGCAGTACGTTGAAAACTGTTTGTAGATAACAGATCATCTCGCGTATTTCCTGAATTTCCATGCATAGTTGAATCGTCTCGAGAATTTGAATTTTCAACATCATTTCTGCTTTGTTTATTTCCAAATATTTTCAAATGTTTCAGCTTAATTTCCAAATCTAACGAATATTCCTCACTATTCATCAGTTCTTCTTCAATGTCATTTATGTCCGTTAGTGACAATATCTTTTCATTCAATGGTTCGATCGCTCTAGCTTTCTGTTGAATAGTCTCCAAAATTGTGTGGAAATCTGTCAAAGTCGGATCTTTCTTCGCTTCTTCGATTTTCTCTAACTGTCTCCTGATAACATTGCGGTGAACACTGCGTAGGGTAAGTAACTTCTGTAAATTCATCTTCGGTTTTGTCACGGCACCAAAAATGTGAGTGTGGCGGTGTTAACTCTTTACAGAAAGTACAACACGTTGTGTCTATTTCGAATCTATATTCAAACTAAAACGTTACAACACAATACAACGGAAGTGACGCTGTGATGCAGACGTCACGTAACGTAAGGCGCGAAGTTAACGTTACTTAAAGATGCACCGTAAATCCTAACATCTATACCGTTATTGATATATTCAGTGTCGTTTACTATTTTCATCTTCATTTTTATAATATGCCGAGTTTCTGTCATCATCATATATATGTAATTAAAGTATTTGATGCTACACTGATGTAAATGTTACTGCACTTTTATTTTATTAATAAACAACTCAAACACCAGGCTAACATGACCATTACAATGTATCTGTTAGGAAGATGTATTTACGCCCTGTTTTTGGCCACATGTAATTTCTTTTTACTGGGAGTGACGTTTCATTTTCCTGTATCCGAAAATTATTGTAACAAAGATTGTGAACCGAGTCATCAACACAAAAAATGTTTTTCAGTCCTGTGGGGTCTTCACCATGAGTGCATGGGGATATAATTGGGAAAAACATTTTACTTTTGAGTGATATACCGGATTATTTATCAGGATTCAGATGTGTAGTAATTTTATTACGATGGTCGATGGTCTGAGTGAATAAATACGAAGCATCTTACACGTTAATTAAAACAAAATGTTCAAAGGGTAATACAAACTGCGTTAACATGAAATCGCTGCTTTGAACTTATAGCATTCTGTACAGTCCTTGAACATTTGTTGGTATTTTTCTTTTCCATTAAAAACAAATGGTCGATTTATTTTGTTGTCGTTGATAGTTCAGGCGATACCGAATGTGTAGCACACTTTACTACAATTTGTTTTAAATAACGTGACTTCCTTTATAACAATGCTAATCCAAGCGTAGTAACGCATGTATAATAATAAAAAATTCACGGGAGGGAATTTCAGCATCCTAAAATAGTTCAAGATGTCTAGAGTGATATACTTTGTATCTAAAAAACTTCAGCTTACCCGCTTTCTATGCATGACGGAACAGGTACGCAGAAACTTACTCCGTATTGAAATCGTACCTATATTCGAGTCAGAAATCTGACAAGTTCGCATTTCGGTATTTCATAATAAATGAATGGAAACAATTAATGAATAAATTGTTCAGACTATAACCTTTAAACAAAAAGTGAAGTGTTTGTTTATTATAGTGTCACCCCTACTTAAAGGGCCAGCCATTTCTGACTTATGAGACAGCTTATTTTTGAGCACATTTACCTACCGAATCCTTTCCTTTCAATGCCAGGTACCAGGCAGGTAGGTATACGGTAACCGTTATTTAACTAGCTTGCGGCTCACCAACCGGCCCTATTTGAACGGACTCATTTTATTGACTTTTAATTTACCAAATATGAATGTGACCACTTGGTCGCCACCTTGTAGATCTGACAATTGTCACGTCACCATACCCGAGAAACTCTGCGGCAAATCGCCAACTGTTCCGATTGAGGTCACGAAGACAATTTATTGAACACGGACTACCAAACAGAGTAGTAAATGCTATTTCATATCTATATTCGTCCTGAATATCACCTAAAGGCTAACCAAAATGAACATTTCAAGCGTTGTGAACTACATGAACAAATTTAACCGCTTCATGTGATTTCATCATACGTATTCTCGCGATAACAAGTGTTTTGAAAGTTCGTTTTAAATGTAAACGCAATGATGTTGACTTGAAAAATCGTTTTGCTTTTATTGTCAGCTTCGGTTGTAGAAAATCGTTAATGGCACGAAACGATGATTAAATAAATACCTGACAAAACATATACATATTGCCCTATTCAACATACAATAGATGAAAACTCGCATGCTGGTACGGTTTTGTTATTGGACTGATCCAAAACAGCTGCAGTTGACGGAAAACAAATATAAAAAATAGTGGCATTTAAAATTTTGGAAGTCAGAACTACATCAGGTTTGGCTAACACAGCGATGATCATACGGTACCATTAAAAATTACAATTTCGGTTGGAAACGGCATGATGATATAACAAGTTTACAAATGGCCGGCGTCAAGAGAAAAGATGACTTAGGGAGGCTGCGTTTTTGGTACGTGGCATTCCCTGTTTGATATTATTTTTTTTTTTTCGGACAATTGTTATATTATTTAATAAAACTTGACTGAAAAAGTCATATATCGACATGTTTGTCAACATATTTGAATGCAAAGCCAATCAAAATCAGATCGGCACTATATTTTCATCTCTAAAACATCTATTATTTTTTAATTAAGAAACCATTGCCATGGCAAAAGCGATTCCAAATGCTTATTTTTTCTTATTGTAGCGATACAGTATGACAAAGCACATTGAAAGAAGACATACATTTTTTAACAGTTACGAAAAAGTGTATCAAATTGCCGCCAAATATTGATGATGCTATCACATAATGATTACCGCAACAACTTACTACCCATGAAGTTGAAAGTAAGGTTTGACATTATGTAAATATCAAATGCACTTGAGGGTGATAGCAGATATTGTGAACCCGAGAAAAGTAATGTCATCTGAGGCGATATATTGATATAGACATTTTATTGGGAACCCAATAATCTATTTTTAGACTTACAGGGGGAGTAACATCATGATGTTACATGGGTAACATCATTTTTTGTTATAGAAATTTTATTGAGAATCTAATAATCTATTTTTAGACTTACAGGAGTGTAACATCGTGGTGTGACATTATATAAATATCAAATGCACTTGAGGGTGATAGCAGATATTGTGAACCCGAGAAAAGTAATGTCAACTGAGGCGATATATTGATATAGAAATTTTATTGGGAACACAAACATCTATTTTTAGACTTACAGGGGTAGTAACATCACGATGTTACATGGGGAACATCATTTTTTGTTATGGAAATTTTATTGGGAATCCAATAATTTATTTTTAGACTTACAGGAGTGTAACATCATGATGTTACATGGGTAACATCATATTTTGTTCACCGATGCGATATCGGAATTTTATATTTGGAAAAGCACGCGAGGTATAATAAAAAAATATGGTACTGGTATGTGACGTCATTATAGAGAAAACAATTACTCTTTAGGAATACGTACATTTGTACGATTGAATTAAGCATCTAGTGCGGATAGGTATCTAAAAGCATATTGATACTGAATTGTTCTTAATTCGAAATTTGCAAATGAGCTAGTGTGAAATTACTGTTTTGTTGCAAAATATAAAAAGACATAGCATAGATAGCATGTACGATGACCTCATTCAAATAATAAGTTTTGCAGCAAAAAGTAGCTTCCCACAAAAAAAGTTTAATTTGCATAGTCACCTAATTTTAAAAAAACGCACGACGCGCAAAGACGATCACGTTGTATTTGGATCTCCGAAGGTCGTCCCCGAGGAAGATTGTACAATTAAGGTAGAAAAAGGTCAACATGTACTCAGCTTGACACAGAAAACGGCCCTACTAGAGATCCTGAAAAGATAACAAACGGGTTTTGTTGCTATTTTCAGCGTTTATATAGCCCTCTGCAATCCAGTTATTTTGACAACAATCATCAAAGTGACACTGAAAATGAATTGTTGAACATCAAATGTCTTGCTCCCTATTCACAGAATAATCCGGAGCTAGCACCCTCTCTCTCTGTTGACAGTATTAAAAATATGTTCGATCCCTGCCTAACAATAAAGCCGGTTCATCTGACAAATTAGTAAATGAACATGTCAAGTACGGAGGTCGAGCGCTTTATGTAATCATTACTGAGCTTTTTAACCGCATAATCGTAGAGGGAAAACTACCAACGGCCTGTCAATAGGTATGATCATACCTGTGTATAAAGAAAATGGAAAGTCGAGGTCTGATCCTAAAAACTATCGACCTATTACACTACTCCCGGTGATTTACAAATTATTCTAAAACAATCTTCATGACCGGTTAAACATATGGCTAACCGAGTCAAAAATCAATTTTTCAAACTCACAGCAAAATGCATACCAAAAACACGTGAAAACGTGAACAGGTGCTGTCAGTGCTTCCCTTTTACTACAAGAGTCTATCTTTCATAACTTTGAACTACATAGCAAAGTCTATATTGCGCTACTGGACACGAGACAAGCGTTTGATACGCTCTGGTTAAACGCTGTATCTTGTAGGTATAAAAGGTAAAATCTGGTCAATACTAGTTGATGCACTTTCTGATATGTATAGCTGTGTCTCTGTAAATGGTATTCAGTCCGAGTTTTTCAGTGTACTGCAAGTAATACGACAAGGTAGTAATATCTACCTTGATCTATAATCTGTTCATAAATGAATTATTAAAGATGTTAGAACACAGCATGTATTACGCCATATCAAACTGGTAATTTAATTTTTGCAGACGTCATTGCTCTTGCAGCTCCAAATCCAGTCAACCTGCCGAAAATGTTAGACCTTACATACCAATACACCTGTAAATATCGGTATATTATGAACGCAGATAAAAGTCAGACACTTGTATTTCCTCACAGCCGTGCGGCTAATAATGCTACTTTTTACCTAGGAGAAAACAGATTAAATAAGACTGACTCAGTAAGGCATGTTGGTATTTACTTAAATAGAAGGTTGACAGACATAGACAAGGTCCGAAATGGCTGCTGTAAAGCAAAATCAGCATTCTTTTCACATTTATTTTGACTCAAAGTATATAAATCCTATCATGGCAGCGTCTATTGTATCAAAGATTTGCAAGCCACGGCTACTCTTTGGCGCAGAACTCTGGAGTAACTTAAAACAGTCAGATATTTTATTAATCGAGCGCTTCATACGCCTTGCAGCAAAAAAAGTGCAGCACTTTTCTGTTCGCACCCGAACTGATATCTGTTTGGGTGTGCTTAGTGGCACTTAATGTGGTCTGAAGTAGAAACATGTTAACTGAGTTTTCTCGGAAATCTGTGTAGAATGCCATGTAAATTACTGTGTAAAAAGATTTTTAATTTCCGTCTAGCTTTGTACACATGAAGCAACGATAACAAACAAAAAGGATTTATCCCAGTTATTATTAAAGTTTTGCAAAAGTATAAACTAGCCATATATTTGATAAATATATCTTCAGTCAGGAGATTTTCCTTACAAACGCGAGTGGTAAAAACTATGTAAGTCTCAAATCAATAAAACTGTAACAAACTCATGGAGAGCTCGCGTACAAGCGGACAATGATTTTGATAGATTAAGGTATTTGTATACAAATGTAGAGCACGCAATTATATGGGAATGTGCTACTGACCAAAATAGTTTGTTCTCAAATAATGACAAAAAAATATACAAACACTTTCTACGTATTGCCATTGCCTTTGTATCGAAATGTGCATATCTAGCTGAAAAGCATTTATGATCTGATCAGTATAGCTTTAAAAAAAAAGAAAAACAAAGAAGAAGTGTTTTACTGTAATCACTTTAGGCTCAAAAGGAATACATTGCAACCTTTCTTGAGTTTTCGTTTCGTTCAAGATGAGGTCATAAAATGTATCATTACACGTGTCATTCATATGTTTTCGACTATATATACACTATCTGAAAACGTTACTCGTGCTCGAAAGCGCACATTTATATATATATATAAACAAATTTTGTATAATTCGTTTAACTCTATTACTATAAGATTACTGTGACATTTTCTACTCATACATAATTTGCAACCTTTCTTTTTCATATGTATCATGAATGTATCTATATATTGTAATCTGAAATATTTTTCGGAAAATAAAGAGTATATACAAGACTTTTCTTCGAATGCCCCTTTTCTCGAAACGCTGGTCAAATAATTTAGTATTTTGGCATGCTGTCCAGAAAGTCAACACCGTGAAGTTTCAAATTCATATATCCAGGAGTTACGATGACAGGAACGTTTAAGATTCCAGGATAAGAAAAAGGTAGCTAGCAGGAACTAAAGAGCATGTTTTAAACGGTGAACATAGAGCGCAGTGTTAGTTTCATTTTAGTTTTTGATGTTTTGGGTTAACTTTTTTTTTCATTTGATTCTATGAACATATGTCGTCAGTCTATAGACAAGCACGCGCACAATTTGGACATTTGAACAATAGATTATTTGTTTAAAAGAGCAAAAAATAAAGACCATGTCTCCATTAAGATTTGCGAAATACCTCAATTGGTTATAATAGTGTTTTAAGGTTCACGGTGTTAAACAACAGATGCCAGACATTCGCAAATTCTTAAAGCTCGTCCAGATTAGCTTAAATGTCAAATATAGCAGTTGTTTTTGAGGTGTGGCTTGATTTCTGGTCAGATTTGGCAAATAATCAAGTTTTATAGAAATATCTGTTTATACACTTTCCATGAAAATTTGATTCTTATTGCTTAAGAATTGACTTCAAGAAAATAAACAAGCACCAAAGAAGCAGGTTTTTCTATGACTTGGCCCAAGTTTGGATATTTTGCCCAAAGCAAACAAAGTTGATTTTTTTTGTATCTTAACAAATTTCGCAAAATGATCGGGCAAATACTCTTGCTTTAGTAGTGCAAACGAGATGTTTAAGCTGGCCCAATTTCTACTCTGATTAGGCCTATAATCAACTCAGACAATTTCTAGTAGCTGAACAAATGTTTTGAATGTTTGCATACGAAGAAAGATAGCCCCCACAGTGTAAATATAGAAACATTTAATTAAATATGATAACTGTCAAGTAGATTGAATCAATGTCACCATACACATGAGAAAAGATAACCAACGGTCATTTATCATTTGGATGTTTAGTGTCAACAATATGTTTAAAAATTGAAAGTACCAATTTTCTGCCTGTCACGAAGTTCTACACTCATAGTCTCATCGTCACTTTGGAAGCCACTCGTGGAGCTTGTGCATCTTGTCTGTAAAATAAGTGTTATACATGTATCTGTACATTGGCACATTCCGTCAATAAGCCGAAGAAAGACCGGTCGGCACAAAAAACCGAATCTCTTAGCGACGAACTGTTCGTTAACACAGTTTTCAGGCGGCCATTTCTTCGTTCAAACAATTATTCTGATTGAATTAAAGCTTTTTCTTCAAGCGATTTCTTTTACATATTAAAAATAGTATATTTACCAATAATCATGAAACTAAATTACTGGATAAGTGATTAAAGCAATTCAGGTGCGAAAGTGTTTGGGTTTTTGTAGCTTTGAATTGTTGTAAGCGAGTACATGTTAAAGGTGTCTTTAACCTTTTTCTTCTAAACACATTTCAAATTAGCTTGATTACTTTTTACATGAATATAATGATGTTTTGACACTGTTTCAGTTTTTGAATCACTAAAGATTTAAATAACAAGTTTATATGCCAAACATAACGCGTGCCATTCATCAGTATTTCGTGTTCACCTCAGCATTCTTTATGCGACACTCACAGTTGTAATATTTGTATGGATATTATACCCGTTTATTTTGTTCACAGCCATTTTCACCAATGTTTCATAAAGCACTATCAAAAATGGAAATTTAATGAAAAGGTTTTGAAACGGCAACATAGTTCACAGTAACCAGACAATATTTTTCAGTATTCTCTTAGTAGAACATATTTCATTTAAATGTACACGGTTCTAAGATAACTAAACATGTCGTGATTGATCAACTGTTACATGTAATTCTCGTACATTATCTCCATGCCTTCTTTCAAGTACTAGCTATTCGTTTGTCAATAAGAACATACTAACATTAATTAAATTCCTGATTGCTGGTAACTAACATCAGTCAGTTAAAAAATCTCTAAAATTTGCTACAATGTAGCATTTGTAAGACAAGAAAATGGGAAGAAAATCAGAAAAAGGAGAGTTTAAGAAATCATGGTTTAACACCCTAAGTCGCTATGATTTATACCTGTAACTCCAAAACATGTACGATCTTAAAAGTTTTGCTGTGTTCGTATTATACCTAGACCCTTTTGTCAGGTATTTCAATTAGGTGTTAACAGAAAGAAAACATGATTAAAATAACCTTTGAACATAGTGAATGTTGCATGCAGTACTTAAACAACCGAGGTTGTATCTCGTTAGCAGCAATACCCACCCCCCCCACCCCGGAGAGCCGTGTACATGAACGGTGGACCCTCAACCAAATTTGATTCTAAAACGAAAGGACTATGATGACCCTATATTGTCTACCTGAGTAACATTGCTGCTTGTAATGGCAGGTTATGGTCAAAGAGACTTTTTTGAGTACACCGCCTATAAAGATAGTTCAGTTCAAGGCCTGCCATTTGGCAATAAAACAGTCTAACATATAATAATCTAAATTACCATAGATAACAGACATAAACATTGCAAAAATTGACGTCTTCGAGTTGACGCTGTAATTTGATACACTGTTTCGTCTACTACTGTTGGACACCTCCAACAGTTCCTATTCACGAATGTATACTCGCTATGATGTAATATCGTTAGGAGTGTCGATGAAATCAAGGCAATGCAGTTGATAAATACAAATTATTCTACATGTACATCAAAGGAACAGCTTGAGTCGTCATCTGGTATATTACCCTAAATTAAAAGGATGAGACCATGCAAAAAGTCCATGACTCTTGTTTAATAATGAAACTTGTTGCTTCTCTGCAGTTGTGTCGGACTTTTTTATATTTTAATCTCTGTCAAATTCGTATTTTGGAGCTGTCTCCAATATTCAATGTCATCACGATAGCAAATGATAATCTACATCGGATTTGATTCACCAGTAGTACCTTGGGAAAGACAGTCAATCAGTTGTTACAGTCTACCGATCTGCGTGTAGTACTAGCCAACGCATTGATTAAAAGACCAATGGTTCCACAAAACAACATCCAAAAACTATCTAGTGCTGACTTAAGTCTCACTGGAGGGGGACCGGGCGGATATCAAGAATATCTTCTAGAATCACTTAACGTATAGGTGGCAGCCAATTGAACCGATCTCTCGAGAAACTGTTATAGTATAGCCGCATCGAGGTTACGGACTTAATTATGAATATGGGAGAAAATGTGTATGCGGCTGGATAGCTTAGACGCTAGAACAGTCGCTGTGTACGCAAAGTGTCCAATGTTCGTGTTATTGTCAGGCTGCACATTTTCTCGAATCCGTAACCGTGACTATCCCTGAAAAGGTTTAGCTAAACAAAGAATCAACTTTCCACACTCACACAGCAAAGCATGATGCTATGACCTGCCGATTACAAAACAGGTCATCATCAGCTGTGATCAACAGTTTACTTACAAATGAAGTACGTTCTAAGAAAATAGTTATTCTTGATTTGGTAAGTCATGTTGTGACTATTATGCCATCTGCACATTGTCATTGAAATGTATTGACTTACAGATTCATTAAACAGAGCAATTGCACAATTATAAATAAAATAATGTTGAGTAGAACTATTGTTTGACTATATGATGGTAAAATTACCTTAAAGAGGGATACCCTACATCTAGCAAATTATAATCTCAAAACATAAATAATATGTTTAATGCACGTAAAATGATACATACATATTATTTTAAAGAACAACATATGTCGAAAATTGTCTCAATTTAGCACAAATTATTATAAAGGCCTTCTGTAATTAGTTGCTTCTCATCCAATAATTGTACAGCAGTAATTTTAAATAGATTGTTGAATGTTTTACTGCACTGCAACCTATTTTAAAAACGATATTTGTCGATTAAGACTTGAATGTACATGTATAGCTTTTGCTTGTAGGGTAAGTAATAATACTTGTAAAGATTCTATTATCTATGCTCTGAAGTTTTTTAATTAAACACCAGTTTTAGGGAGTGCCTCTTTATAAAATACATGTATTTTTAATTGACAACCCAATAAAACGAAACAAGTGAAGGCTTTTACATGTAGGTCGTCAATAATGGAATTGATGAAATAATAAATAATACAATTGATTATCTTTCAAATAATTGCCAGCGTACAAAAGCGAGAGATAATAATTTTGATTTTGGTTGCTTTATTTGTTTCAGCAACACACGATGTCATCAAATATTCAAAAAATACAATTACCAGTGTTCCTGTCCAATCTTCAAAACCAGGAAATGGTTTAGGTACTTCATCGTATAATGCCATTAATTCCACGGTGTCTTTTTTTGCACTTATTTTTGAATCTGTAATTATTACAAGAACATATTTACCAATATCTTCAACTGATATCAAAGAATATTATCTAGCTGCAGTTCATGACTGGGTTCAAATGCTCCAAAAAGGGAAATACTTTTAAGGTTTGCAATAAAAATATTGTTGATAAAATGCTGCAGTTTAGAAGTCAAACGCAAATTACAAAACTTTTTGCAGGACACTCGTATAGAGGAAGAACGTAAGTGGTATCGTGTAAGTACCTGTATTTGCCGTCCACTTCCGTGGTCGAATGGTTAGAGTCGCTGACTTGAAATAACTGTAACGTCCCACATACTGAGGGTCAAGGATTCGAGACCATGTCCCGTTGTGTGAGACAGTTGGCAGTTACTTACTGAATATACGTGTCTAGTACTGGTTTTTACCAGGAACGATGGTAAGTAATCTGCCCGCTTGTTAAAACGACCCCAAAATACGACTGGAACGTGCGTTTAACTTATACAACAACAACAACAAAAATCTGTATTTGTCGAGGTGAGCAGCTTTAAACAAGCTGCTGTAAAGGTTTGACTTTTACCAACGGGTGTTATAGAAGTATTCAATGCAACAAGAAGTAACAGAGCGGAGCGGACACGAAATACTGATTAAAAACGCTACACAAGAGGTTTCGAACCTTAACTGTGACTGGAGCATGTATGTTAATCGTATCGGTAATCTTTAGGTTTCTTAAATGGACTACAAAATTAACAAGAGATGTTTGTAAAACATGTATGCCGCATGACGGCATCCATTCAGTTATTTGGCAATAAACCTTACCGTGGACTTGTTGATCTCAAAATCAGTAGAGGTCATTTATAAGTCATGACCAAACAACCAACCAGTTTTGAGGACACACGGCCAAAGTAGTTTTTAGTTACTGAACGGAAAAGTTTTTGTGGTTATGATCACTGTCACCTTGACCTTTTGGGGATCCGCAAAGTACCTTTTCATTATACAAATTATACTTAATTGCAAGTCTGTAACACATGGCTTTATGTGAGCTGGTATAATTTGACTATCTATAATCTCTGCTATAAATTGATTGATATTCCAGGTTTCAGATTCATACTGATTTTCTTACTCTGTACTGCAAAACAAATTCTAACTCTTTATATTAATCGCTCACGAAACACATTCCAGAACTTCCAACCTCGAAGTAAGAAGCCATTATACCGTAAAGATATTTATCTTGGAAAGCTCTTCGATATATTGTATATTGTAACATCTACAAGTAATCATTGGACACGTTTGAAAATAATGGACAGTAAAAAAAGACAATACCAATTGTTTTAACTTTAACATCATCTTTCAATTTGAGTTCTTCAATTCTGCGCATGCTCCTAGACGCTGACTGCAACGAGAAAAAAATTGGATATGGTTGTGTTCGTTGACCTCGAAGCAAACCTCTGCATTAACACATAGGTTTTCAACGCACCTGTCCTGCAATATCTCATAATTGATAACTGTCAGATGAGTCCTAGCCATATTTTTAAAAAAAACTCACATTTGAAAAAACAATAAAGGTTAAGAATTTGGCATAGATAATGTTTATAAAACAGAGTCATTGTTACACGTACTAGCTGACAAGATGTACCATGAACCAACGCCTTCATCTGAAAACCGTCTCCATTATTTGCAAAGGGAGAGTGTTTTAAAAAAACTGTTACCCCCAATAACAGACATGTTTAGTGCCAAAGTTAACCCATAGTCATATTCTTCATTGGCACAACGACTGATGCCAATGTTGGTCCAGTGTTGGCGTGTTAATCGACTGAATGTTGCCTTAACCGTTGGGGTATTGTCGGCCAAACACGATCATTGCGGGTCGCAGCAGCGGCTCGATATATTTAATACGTGGTGAGTAAAAGATGCATGGAGACTTAAGCACTAGATCGAATATATGCGTCTCTCTTCATTAAAAAAATGAGGAACTTCTGAGATGAAAACTGTAGACACAGTCTTTTTTTAGAAATGGAAGAGTTGTCGTTTGTAATTGAG
This sequence comes from Saxidomus purpurata, assembly GCA_022818135.1. Classification (NCBI taxonomy): domain Eukaryota; kingdom Metazoa; phylum Mollusca; class Bivalvia; order Venerida; family Veneridae; genus Saxidomus; species Saxidomus purpurata. Next base: position 2,513,539 of record JAFMSR010000015.1, read on the forward strand.
TTGTCGTTCGTTTCATAAAGGGCGCAATCTACGCTGATAAAAATAAAGAAAAGCGCTTTTCACGTTTCCGGCGAAACCTACGCTGAGAAAAATGGAAATATGATTGCTTTTTCCACTTACATAGCCTTTGACATTAAAGAAACAAAGCACAGTCGACTGAATATTCTTCGATTACCTTTTTAGATATATATTATATGTTATTTGGTTTTTGAAGTGGTATATGGGGATATATTACCCGCCTCGACTTATATTACCCGAGCCGTTATCACAACAAAAAACAAATAACAATTTTATTACCCTTCCCTGTCTTAAATATTGAAAGATTCCGTTTATGTTTTATTTGTTTAACAGCTGAACGTAAATAGACCTTCAAATCCCCTTATGATACCTCAATGTTACTTCGTGACGTCACAAATCAGCACGGACTTATACTTTGACGTAGTGTACGTGACGAACAAGCTCACGTTTAGCATGGGGTACAGTAACGGGGTTATGTCAAGTGTATATTACCGGCTTGCCCGTAAATATCAATATATATTTACGGATCGTTGATCAATCAGAAGATCGCAAATTTCATGGAAGGGTAATAAAATATTATATTAGCTCATTGTTGTCTGCCACCGTGGTGTAATTGGTAAAGCGCTTGCACTTTTGTGTAGGTGTACTTTTACGCATCCACGAGTTCGAATCCCACCCAAACCCAATTTGTTTTTACTTTTTTCTGCTGTTTTAATTATCATTTTTAGCTTTTTAACCATTTTAAAATATTTTACGGCAAATAATCATAAAAATCTTCATTCATGTCAAATTAATAAGGATAATGGTAATGAAAAATTGAGACATAGGTCTACAGAGCATTCCTGGACATACTGTATAAATACTGTTTGATAACAGTAGAGTTTCGATACTACAGATCAGTCAGTAGATGTGGTGTCGTGTCAGGCTTTGCTTGTTAAACCAGAATTGATTTCCTCGAGTTCTTTTAGGGCCATGCCTCAACATCAACCATCACCAGTTTAAAAAAATATTTACATGGCATTACTGTTTGTATCACAGTTTTTCTTGTTTTACATATGTTTGTTGGACGAACATTGGTTCGACAGTGTTATTTGATTCATATACAAGGTCTTAAGGAAGGAAAATAAAAGGCTGGCAAATAAATTATATAGACAAATACGGCTACTAGTACATGTATATCAATATGACACTTTCATGAAATAAGGAAATCCAATAAATAACAACAAAATTCCCAAACATCCTACTTTAGTTTCATGTTATCATGACTATATCAGCTGACTTAAAAGCACGTGCTACATTAATTCTGAACAGTCGCCAGAGAGTATTTGTAGTTGAATAAAAGTAAAAGCAGAAGCAATAGGTAAACTTGAAAATCGTGTTTTCAATAGATACAAGCACTACTGACTGCTATGCTTTGTTATAAGATCTTATCCTTAAGAAATATCGAGAACGTTAAAAGCACGTGCTACATTAATTCTGAACAGTCGCCAGAGAGTACTTGCAGTTGAATAAAAGTAAAAGCAGAAGCAATAGGTAAACTTGAAATCGTGTTTTCAATAGATACAAGCACTACTGACTGCTATGCTTTGTTATAAGATCTTATCCTTAAGGAATATCGAGAACGTTAAGGTAGTATATGCATGATATAAACACGGGTTAGGCGAAGTTGATCTGTACTGGTCACTATTTTATTAAAACTGTTTTAGAAAAATGCATGAAAAAATTACAGTCCGGACACGAATGTGTGCATATATAAAGGATTCAATAACCTTTAAACTCTACGTGTGACATTGACCTTTGAGGTATGTACGTGGGTCTTGCATGCGACACGTCGTCTTGATGTGCTGAACGTTTGTGCCGAGTTATTTTAAAATCATTCAATGTATTACAAAGTTACAGCCCTGACACGAAATTTAAGGACAGACACACGGACGGACGGACGGACGGTGTCAAGAATGATATAATTATATTTCGTAGTAAATCATTTTTAATTTATTTTTTTTTCAGAAAAAAAACGTTGACGACGTTATTTGTACTGTGTCGTCATAAAAGCGTCGCTAAATCCGGTTCGTGTGTGACATATTATATTGATTGAATAAATAAAAAGAAATCTTAGTCTGTTATTGCAAGCTGAGATCAAAAAAAGAAATCTTTGTCTCGAAGGAGGGCTCACTCAGTTTTGTCAAAATTAATTCTTGCTAAATGGAGCAATTCTTAAAAGTGCAATATGTCCAAGAAATGCAGCTAGTCAAAGAAGTGCAGAAAGTCCCAAAAATGCAGCAAGTCCAAAAAGTGCAGCAAGTCAAAGAAGTGCAGCAAGTTCAAGGAGTGCAGCAAGTACAAGTAGCGCAGCAAGTCTTTCTGCGCAGCAAGTCTAGCAAGCATAGCTGCTCAAGCCTTTACCGAGTCTTACTAAGACATTGTCAACTCAGTAGATAATCCTCCTAAGATAACGTTGACTGACGGACACCCCTGCGTAGGTAGTTTTTCCATTTTTGTCGAACAATAGAGTGACCACTTAAGTAACTAAAGAATGAAAATTTAAGGGACAAAAGAAGGAATGAAGACAATAGATATATTTTGTCTTAGTCCACACCTCCTACCACCTAAGGTATCCAGCATGCGTGCGGACGGACAGCACACGATTTTAATATGCCCACCTTTGTGGGGCATAAGACATATTTTCTTAGTTCGCAAATGTTTTTAATTGCATAAATGATAAAGTATTTGATGATGATCGATGATGTTGATCATAATCAGCATTATCATCAGGAACAGTCCGCGTTGTTGTTTAATTATTTTGAAAGAATGTTATTCATATAAAATAACTATATTAACAAGGTATTAACAGAACTAACAATCTTCAAACAACTCTACTCAATGTCTTCTCCACTATCATTTGACAACATATTCCTCTGTGACTCTATGTTGAGAGGAGCTTGGATAAAGATTTGTTTTATAAGGATATTTTTCTTTAGACAGAAAGGATTTCTCAATGTTTTTGAAAATGTTTTATCAATCTCATCATCCTTTATAAGTCTTTTGTTTTTACCACAGTAGAATGTTGTATTCGGCTACAGTAGATTTTGCCAGATACAGATCACTCGAAGCGCGCAAGCGAGTTTGAGCAGTCCTGGCAAAATCCACGATAGCCAAATACAGCATTCCCGATTAGGGTAGTGTATTAATAAGCTTTTTATTATATACATCCACCTATTCGTGTTTTATTTCAACCATTGAAACAATAAATCGAAGACTTGAAAACAAACAAGCGAATCGGTATTTACTAAAGGATCGCTGATGACATCAGAGAGTTATTGAAATAACAACGACTTGGCTTTTTTGACAGTGTTATTTATAAAACTCGTACATTGTATTTAACGGACTGTTTGAATTTGATTGTGAAAAACTAAATTAAACTACGAGAAATCGGTACCCAGCTTGCTTTATATATACCGGTATGCACGTATCCGTTCACCTGAAACTAGTAAAAAAACATGAAATATGACGAAAATAAATGGACTTGCCCTAAAATAACTAGTAAAAATGAACTTGGCCATGGATACATGTACAGCATGTGCAATATAAATAGAACATTCCTAATTCAGCGGAATGCTTAGCGAATCTATCTTTTATGACGGCGTATTGGTAGGGAAGTTCTTTGTTTGGCTGATTGGATGAATAAATCCACTGAGACTTCTGACTGGATGAAACCTTATTTGAAACTTTTGCGGCGGGACATTTCACTCTTACGGAATAAGTACGCTAACGAATCTAGCAGTTCGCCAGCTTTCCAACTGTTGAGGTCAACTGAACATAGTTTCAAATCCGCTAGATCCATAATTCCGCGAAATACACAAAGAAATATACAGGTATTTTGATGCTATCACGGACTCGACTTAAACGATTTTTGCCGCTAATCCGTCAAAACATCAGAGTACCATGGTTGCAGAACTCTTTTATAAATATACACATCCTTATTACGAACGTTTATCATATATGAACATTGCAAGGTATTATAGTAGTGGGAACGTAACAGTTGTCACACGATGTACGCACGATACACGCACGTAACACGTACGGTAAATACACGGTACACAATTCATAACGATACACGAAATGAACGATATACGAGGCGCACGATGCACGCTACACGTTAGACGAAGCACACGTTATACAATTACTTAGGATTTTTTACATTTACTTCAATTTTGATTTTCGTTTTTCACCACTTTGTTTATTTTGTTTAAGATCTCTTTAAAAAAAATGTGTCGTTATACCGTTTAATGAGACCAAAATAATAACACTAATTAATAACAGGCTTCGCACCTACACAAAAGAAAAAAGACGTCCGTAAGTTTCAAATGTCCACAGTTTACCTAGGTGCGAAATAATTTACAGAAAGTGTCAAATATGAATATGAATATTGATCCTGAGGTGCGAAAAAGTGGGAGGAAGAATTATAATTGCTGTCAACACGTATATTTAAAGCGCCACTACACGAAAGACACTGTCTATTTGTCTTTTTGACAACATAATTATCTTTTCAATAAGTCATCCATAGTTTTTAAGTAAATTCGTGTGGCGATTAATTTTATAAGGATTACGAGGATTACCCTACGCAAGATGTTTTAATCAGGTACTGTACAATTATTTCATTTTATTATGTTCGGACTTTCGTTGATTCGTCGATTCGTCATATTATTGTTATCTAACCAATAAATATTCAATAGTTTACCTTCTAAGGTAGTTGATGTTCCCTGTCCTGTAATAATTCCTATATTTCCTTATACATTGTCTTCTGCACTCACGATAATGCCGTGACAAGAACAGTTTAGATATTTAAGAAAAAATATGTCCTCTCCGTCGATAAAATATAATTGAATTTCGGATTTCAGGTGTAAACTGTCTTCCACCTGCCCCGGAATTCATTATTGCCCGTACTGCATTGACGAATGAAAAATAATACAACGTGAAGTCAGCACTTTGTTTCTTTTTTTTTGCGGAGATGTACACGCTTCGTAAATCAATTCACGACTGAATAGAACATCGAATCGTATACCGTATAGGCATATCGTGCACCGGGAATCGTATATCGTTTATCGTGTATAGTATATGGTGCACGTTGCGCTATGAATAATACGATATGATACACGATATACAATTTACAAATACACGACGAGCGCACGCACGTTATACGCACGTTACACGCACGATATATGCAAGTTTTGACAACTGTTACGTTCCGACTAATGCACAAAGGGTAACATTAAGTTACAAAAAGTTAATAATTTCACAGTGTATGATTTCGATCAGTTATGTTTCATTAAATACATATAAACCTTTCTGATTTTACTTGATTCTGGTAAATGCACTTCCGTTTTCGGAAGTTTCGTCTTTTGATAAAATCACTACCTTACTGAGCCTTGAAACAAAATGCCTAGCCATCCTCTGATCAGTAATTCATAGTGATATCACCGAGCAGACTCATATATATCAATATTATCAAACATTCACTTTGCTTCGAACAATAGCGGAAAAAATTGTATACATCAATTCACATTCAAATGCAATAAAGCAGCGTTGGGCATCTGTGGCCTAATAGAGGATTAATATCATAAAAAAGATACGTTGAACCGATATTGGGACAATACAAACTTATTAGAACTAATATGACTTAGTAGGCCGCTCTTAGGCCATAAACTATATTATGATCATGGATGCATCATTGTAAAGCCAACGTTGATACCCTGTTACATGGAATGGTTCTTTCACAATGAACTTTCTATCAATGCCAATTACCGTGTTTTAAAATATCAAGTCAAATGAAAAAGAAGATAATTGAAACAGTATGATTCTTTAATAATGCATTTCAATGCAGTGCCCTCTCTAATTTCGTGAAATGTCTAGTGAATCATGTTGTATATTTTTGATAAACATTACAAAAAAAGACGTCTTCTAGTTGACGCTTGTATTATTATACAGTGTTTGGTCTACTACTTTTGGACACATGCGTAGGCCGAAATACAGTCAAACGTGTAAAGATCTTATTTGAATAACCACAATGATATGATATAATTAGGACTGTCGATGATATGAATATGCGGAAGTTTTTAAAAAGAAACAAGAGCTGTCCCACACAAGTGACGAATGCCCCCGAAAGAAGTGTCTCACAGTCTGTGTCCTCTCCATGTGCTCAATAATTGTGCTATGTTTTAATAGAGTTCCCCTGTATGTATGTGAATGTTTTGACTGACACGCTTATATGTTCTTCATTTTCACATTAATATTGCGAAGGCTAGAGGCTATTGCCAGAAAATTTTTGACGTTACTGAAATAACAACAAACAAAACAAACATGGGCTATTCTTTAGGAGATTATCTGACTGTCATACGTTATATCCAAAAATGAATTCAGAGACATATTACCAGCTAAACTATTGTTGGTTTCTATATGTCATATATAGAAATTAAACATCCTATATTTTTTTATAAAACAAATTAAACATTTTCAAAATATTGTATTTAAAAGTAAAGGGCAAATTTCTGCTGTTAATAATAAAATTTACTTTTGGCAAGTGTATGGGAAAAAGTATAAAACATAATCTTCAGCCAATTTAGTGTTTGGCCCCATTTGCCCACCAATCAAATCGCTCAGATTTCCAAATAAACCTCTTTCTATTTTAATAAACTAACTGTTGAAATCACTTAATTATTAAGAGCTGCTCTTAATAGAGAGCACTTTAGCTCACCAACAATACATATCGCTGGCTACGCAAAAGGTTAAATTAGGTTAAACACTAAGTAAGTTAGAGTTTGTTATGTCAAATTTTAACAAATAAGAAACACCGGTCGCTCACTACCGCTCGCTCCCTTATGGTTTTTATTTGTTAAAATTTGACTAAATAAACACTAATTATACGTCAATTTCAAATCCGGGCTTACTTATAGATCTATACTGAAGTTGATTTTCTGCAACGATTGATTGCATTTTATGATTTGTTGCAAAGTGTATAGAATCATAAACAAGAGCTGTCTCATGACAGCACGCTCGACTATTCGAAAGCTTGTCGGTAAAATGTTTTTTTTTGTCTAAGAACAGGTGCATTGTGTAATTGTCTATAAGAATTAAGGTCGAAGATATGAAACTTGTTCAAAGACCTATGTAAATTACATTACATGCAAAGCCTTACTCTGGATTCTGTAAGCCAACTGGGGGGAGAAGGGGGGGGGATAATTTCAAATAAATACACGACCTTGTATATTTGATCATGAATAACTTTGTAACGTTTCAAAATTGATATGTTTAAAATTAAAAAAGCATGACCGCTGCATGCTGCATAATTATTCTATGACATTTCAAAAGTAAGGCATTTCGAGTATTTCTAATAATAGTCCTGTAAAAACTGTGACAAAGTTCTAAGTTAAAAAGGGGCATAAATATGTAAAAAAACAACATTGGAGAAGATGTTGATAGTAAACATTCATTTTAAGTTTCAAGTCAGTACGTTTGATAGTATTCAAGATATTTGACTTCATAATGATTTAATAAGTTAAAAAGGGGCATAAATCTAACAAAAATCAAAACAGAGTTATGGGGATTGTTTCTTCAGGTGAAGATGTTGATGGTGGACACATAATTTGAGTTTCAAGTCAATACCTTTGATAGTATTCAAAATATTTGTCTTTATAAAATCTTTTACCAAAAATTCTAAGTTAAAAAGGGGCATAAATCTGACAAAAATCAAAACAGAGTTATGGGGATTATTTCCTCAGGTGGAGATGTTGTTGGTAGACACATACTTGGGGTTTCAAGTCAATACCTTTGATAGTATTCAAGATATTTGACTTTATGAAAAAAGATAACCAAACATGTAAGTTAAAAGGGGCATACATCTGTCAAAAATCAAAACAGAGTTATGGGGATTGTTTCTTCATGTGAAGATGTTAAAAATCTGTCAAAAATCAAAACAGAGTTATGGAGATTGTTTCTTCAGGTGAAGATGTTAATGGTAGACACATACTTTGAGTTTCAAGTCAATACCTTTGATAGTATTCAAGATATTCGAATTTATAAAAAACTTTAACCAAAACATTCTAAATTAAAAAGGGGCATAAATCTGTAAAAAAATCAAAACAGAGTTATGGGGATTGTTTCCTCATGTGTAGATGTTGATGGTTAACATATAGTTTGAGTTTCAAGTCAATACCTTTGATAGTATTCAAGATATTTGACTTTATGAAAAACTTTAACCAACGCAGACGCCGACGCCGACGCTGGGGCGAGTGCAATTTCTTCGAATAGTCAAGCTAAAAATTATGATCAAAAGCTAAACACTTACTCTTCTTGTGTCAATTATAAACCATAATTACCAGGACACATAGTCAGCCTGGTTAGCTCAATTGGTAGAGCATGAAACTTATAATCTCGGGATTGCAGGTTCGATTCCCTGGGCTGAGCAACTAAAATTACTAACAGTCTTTCGGATGAGACTTTAAAATCGAGGTCCCATGTATGAGTGCTATACACCTGGCATGTATAAAAACCAGGAGTGTCTCTTGAATTTGGACGCTTTCTGTATCTTGCACTATCCTCCGAAACCTACGATAATTAACCTTTTTGCGGGGCGTTGGTCATATGGGAAACCGATCAACAATAAGCCCTAATAAACAAAAAAGACACGCCTTTTGAAGCGCAGCTTAATTTTGTATGTTATTATTTTATTATTTGTTTAAACGCTTAATACACATGACTTATCTACAATTTTGACGTTGATAGCAAAAAGGTTAAACGACAATGATGTCATAACTATGACGTAAAACACAGACGTTATACCACGCAGTTTTAGATATCCTATCAATGAAATATCAAAGCTTTTGAAGATGAAATAATAAGAAGAAATTGGTTACTTCTGTGAAAGATTGAGATATATTTCAATTTTGGAACATGTAATAGAGAGTATTGTTGGTTTTGGTGTAATATCACGTTATATGTTTACCAAGTGGGTACCAGAAGTGATATTTTCACAAGTGGCGCAGCCACAATTGAAAATAACTATTTTTGGTGTTCAGACGTGAAACGTACGTTATAAAATTGCATCGATACCAACAATGTTTCTGTTTATATATGTTTTAAGCATATATCTACGTTTGTTGAGTTTGTTTCATAAATTATCGAAAATCGCGGGATCATCCGAAAGCATAGAACTTAATGACGTCATTTTAACCTCATCATGGCATGGTTGCTAGCATTAATTACGCTCGGTATACTTTTTGACATTAATCCGAGTTAAAGATTGAAAAAAGGTAATTTACAGTTTCAAAATAACTCTTAATTTCACAGAAAAAACTCTTAAATTACTCCATTGCATAATATTTTGTAAGAAACTGTTCGAAATCAATCAAAATTAAAAATAGGGTTATTTTTGTTCAATTTATATTTTCTAATGTATCAAATGATTTGTAAATCCTTAATGAACACAATTTTTATCCACAGTTATGGTATAACAATCTCCACAGCAATTTCATTATGTGTATGATATACTGTAAGTTATATAACTTTGAAATTCAGTTAAAAAGTTAGTGCAAAAACTCTAGTAAGTGCACTTACATGACTTTTTACGTGTAATGAAATTAGCGCAAAGAGTCATGTAAGTGTAAAATAATATGTAATATTTTTTTACTGAAATGAATGCATATAATCTAATAAAGCACTTAAAGTGACATTATGCGCATCTTACTGCACATAGTGTATTTTTGGTGACAGTTTTATAAAAGCAATTTTGGGTTGCTGTTCATTTAAATGTGTTAAATTAATGATTATGCCGCATTAGTATTTGAAGTTGGTGCTTTAGATATAAAAAATCGGACTGATAAAATGATAGTTGATTGTGTCTTGGTAGAGATTTCGGCAGTGGAAGGGAAGCAACTCCTGCATGCAGTTGTTCTTTTCTTAAATTGACTCTCCCAGTCAAATAAGAAAATCAATATTTGGAAAGTTATTATTTCATACTGGTAGCGTGAAGAGTTTGGTGTATTGGGTTAAACGCTATTATTTCCTCTACGCTTTTGTACACATACCATATTCAGCTGGATTTTTACTTGAAAAAATGCGCATAATGTCACTTTAAATATATATGATAAATACTAACTTCACACTTCAGTATATGATAAAGCTTTATTGGATATAAACAAATCAGTTTTTTGTGTCTCCTGTAAAAATTAAAAAAAGTCAGTCACAGTTTTTTTTTGCGCCAAGGTGACGATATTAGTCCGACAATGATATATTATTCATAAACTGTTAGGCCAACATCACACCAACAAGGTCTAACATATTAAGTTAAAGCTGCTCGCTATCAGATTTTGGTAAAAAAATAAAGTTGTTAAAACTGTATGAAAATAACATATTTTAGAACACAAAGTCATATAAAGGTTCCAGTTTAAATGCCTGTCAAGTATATCTGTAGATTTTAAATAGCACGCTTCCAAGCAATAAAGCGTTGCAAACGATATAAACATATGAAGTAGCGGTGCCGTAAATACTTATATTTTTACTTCTATTGTTGATTCTAGCCCTAGTTTTATATTTACGTAGAAGTATGCCTTTTCTTTTTAAATTTATTTTTTTTCAATGGAAGCTTTAAGATTGTGTTAACTGTGTAAACAATCATAAAGTGTTCAAAAATACGTTTACCTCTTTTGTGCTGGCTGATTGCACACGATCTTTGAAACCAGGTGTAGTAAATTTGCATGCTGATGTGAATTCTTTTTCCCGAACTTCTGCAACTAAGCTGGATTTAAAATCTGTACCTATTACAAGAAAATATCTTAAAATCAAGAATATATATTTTTTTAAACTAAAAGAAATTAGATAATTTTCAACGGAGGGGAAATCCCTTGTAGAAAGGAAAACATGTTGATGTCTTTTGAAATAAGATGTATAGTACAACTAGCTTCGCAAACAGTTTTTCATGAAATCAAACATGGTCGGCTGCGGCAAAGGCGTTTTACCAGATGCAGGCGATCGTTTTAGGCATATTACATCAACAAAAGTGTTTTTTCCAGTCGAAACAGCATCTGCATACTTGTAAATTGTCTAGCATACAACATAATTGTTTGGCTACAGTTTAAAGGGGCATTCCTTACATCTAGAAGATTATATTTTCGAAACATAAATTATGTATTCAATGCACGCAAACTGATAGACATAAAATACATTTTTAAAGAACAACATACAAATGTATATCGAAAAATGCCCGATTTTGGATTAAAGAATTAACATAGAGGCCTTCTGTAATAAATCGCTATCAACCCATCTATTGTACAACAACATCACTACATAGAGTATTAAAAGTTTACGGTACCGCAACATATTTGTAAACGCTGATTTTACCGATACTGACTGGAATATATAGCTTAAACCTTTAGGTTAAGCTATAATACTTGCAAATATTCTATTATTTATGTTTTTGAAGTTATTAAGTTTGACACTATTCATAGGGAGTGTCCCTTTAATCACTGGAAAAAATTACTGTTTCCAAAGCTCCTACATGTTTAAACAAACTAAATACCATCCGTCTGAAAGCAAAAACGTTGAAGTTAATCTTATTTGATGTTTGTTGTTCTAAATATTTTTGTCATGCATTAAATCATGATATACCTTTCTTGATATCTCCATTGTCTTTAATCATTTTCGTCTCCATTGTTAATCCATTCAGAAGTTCTGTCGAATAAAATATTTATTAACGCTTATAAATGTAAATTTTACTGCACCTTTCTTTTAATAAATAAAGAGCTTTCTTTTAATAAAAAAAACATCTTGCATGACCGTTTTTTTGTTAAGGATATATTTCTAAGCCATGTTTAGACTACATGTAACTCCTGATAACTAAGAATTATACTTCGTGTTCTTAATTCCGAAACTTATTGTGACAAAGATTATCATCCACACAAAAAAGGCGATTATTTTTAAAAATCGCTAAAATGTCTGAAATTATATAGTCAGTTAATTTTACCTATAATCGCTGTCTTGAGGTAACTGCAAAATTATACTGAATTAGAGTCTCGGATTTGAGCCGGATTTTGTCATGCATTTTAACTAGTTTGAATAATTCATTATAATGTGTGCATTTTGAAATCTTTCATTATTGATTTATACAGAAACTAGAGCAAGAACCCTCTCCTCCGCGAGAAACTGTCAGTTTTCTCATATACAGAGACATGGTAGGTTGCAGGGCTCGAATAACCAATGACTTGCGTTCGTTTATCCGGCCTTGGTTCTGTACAAGGGGATCATCGAAGTACCTTTTTCATTATACAATTTATACTTAATCGTTTAACATATGTTATCTCTTACATGTTTCTACAACTTTCATATGAGTTGTAAATACTCGAATACGTATGAGATAGGTAATGAAATTGGTCATTGACTAGTTATAAGTGTACGGGAAACTTGACATTGATATCATAAAGGACTTAATGACCCCATTATCAATTCATTCTCTAAACAGTAACAATCCGATTATATACACAAGTTCAGGCTTGGCACCAATTACAAGCCCGGTGTAGCTGAAATCCGAAAAGAGCTCTTTTCGCAAAAATGGAATTTCATTTACGAAAAAAGGATTTTTTGGTTTAATTATGTGTTAATTGATAACAAAACGTCAATCCATTGAAGTAGCTGAGATGACTACAATCTTTAAACGCATGGCTTTGTAGTGGAAGTTTGTATGTTTTCCTACTACCTCAAATGTCATTCAACCGAAAGCAGTTTTACCTGGTACGAAAAGAAGATTTTTCCAGAAATACCAAACTCCCAGCTGACTGGTTATTCGAAGCTAGCTCCAGGTATTCGTTTTTTTCGATTTTCGAATTCCCAACTTCCTGCTGGCTGGGTATTCGAAGAAAGCTGGCTATTCACCTTACGTGCAGCGAATACCCAACTACCAGCCGGCTGGGTATTCGAATCTAGTTGCATATTGGCTTTACTCTGCGAATAACCAACTCCCAGTTAGATGGTTATTCGAAGCTTACCTGGTTATGGCCGTTACTTATGCAAAAACTAAACTAATGGCTAGCTTGATATTCAAATCTAGCTTGTATTGAATACCCAATAACCCATCCCATCTTCTAGCTAAATTCACTGACCTGCATGATAACGCGGTATTTTAGTGACTGTTATGTGAAATATTTTATTTGTCCGTCCGTCCGCACGCATGCTGGGTACCTTAGGTGGTAGGAGGTGTGGTCTAAGACAATAGAAATCTATTGTCTTCATTCCGTCTTTTGTCCCTTAGGTGGTTATGTTTTTGTTACTTAAGTGGTCACTCTATTGTTCGAGAACAATGGAAATGCCACGTAATAACACCTACGCAGGGGTGTGCGTCCGTCCGTCCGTATAATTCAGTTCCAGCTACAATCAGAAAATACAAACATTGATTGTATGTCGTCGATAAGTATTAGGTGGTAATTTAAAAATTATATATTTTGTACTTGTATAAAATGAGAAGGGTGATTATGTAGAATGAAATTTCAGCTGTGGTCAAGCGCAATGAACAAATTGAACAACTTGATATTATATCTATGTGTTTTCTATAGGAAAAATGACAATGTGGACTTCAATATTCTACCTTAGTGACTAGTGCAGATCATGATCTGTTTGCCATTTCGCCACAATGCCATGTGTTAATTGCATTACAAAAATGGTGTGCGCCGAGAGTTGCTGTTTCTTAAGAACATTGGCTTTGATACTTCCACACATTGCAACTTCAGTCAGAATGAGTAGTGTCCGGTGTCAAATTGTCGGCGTTCTTCGCAAAGGTCGCATGTAAAAGATATCAACTTTTAGAAAACAACAAACACTGTCTAAAATCCAAACCTCTCGTTTTATCGACGATAATATTGCACCATATGTAGTTTATTATATGATGTTTATCATACATATTTAAACTTTATAAAACATCGTGTCTCTAAAGCAGAAACAGACATATTTATATACGTCTTTGCAATCTATGATTGCCATGAAATGTTAAGCATACGACATTTTCGAATTGCTTTTAATCATACAAAATGGACTGTATTTCGTGTGTGTTTATAAACCGCTAACGACGCCAAAGTCTTATTATTATGGTTAATGTTATTTGCATTTGTGTGTTGACAATCAATACACCTTTTAAATGACGAGCTGACGTTCATATAAAGTTCCTGCGAGTACTTTGAAAATATACTTATACATAGTTCGTTTGCAAGCAAAATAACTGAAAGCAGTTGAAATTTATTCAAAATTATTGTTGAAAATTATACTAAGTTTCTTAAAGCAGCCGAATAAATACGCCGCAATTTTGAATTCAAAACAAAACACTTTGAGAATTTTACTTAGTCAAAGTTAAAACGGAAAAATACATACAATATGTTTAGAAACATTTATGCAATGGCTTTCATCCAGATTGTGGAATGATCAATTGAACTACTTCGCCAGGCCTGAGTTTACGATATACATGTACTCCCAAGTTATCTAGGAAATAATCTTAACTGCCAAGTCAGAAGGCATTGACATGAATATATGCAAACAGTTATACTGGATCGACATCATTCTGGCTATTTTGTAAGCGATTGTAAGCATAAGGAATATATTATTTACCTTTAATGTCCTTTAATACATCCCCACGAACGTATTGTTTTTTCCGTTTAAGGTCATATTCTGCCATCTCTAAAATATAAATAATGTTAAGAGTATAAATAAATTAATATATTAGTAATTTTCCTTGCTGCATGGTGTTATTTAAAGTTTTAGATGACCTTTATTTAAGATGTAATTTCCCAGCAAGTCATTTTCATGTTTTGAACAGTGTTTTAAAACTGCTCGCTCTCACGTCTTGATGATAAGTTTTTTACACTCTTTGTGAAAATAGCATATTTTAGAGCGAATAGTCAAATTAAATGGTTCCAGTATAAAGTTCTGTCAAGTAAATCTGTATATTTGAAATTATACTCTACCAAATCGTCGCCTTTTTTCCAAAAACCCGTAAGTCAATTTTTTAGTTTTGAGAAAAAATCGATTTTGAAGTTTGAAATTTCAATGAAGATCAGTGACTTACGGGTTTATGGAATTAGCTTTTAACCAAGTTATATTAGTTCCACAAGAAAACAGACTACATCATCATAAAGAGCTTGATGAGACGAGAACAACGCTACCAAAATATCAAAACCTCAAAAAATTGACTTACGGAGCTCTGGAAATAAGTCGACGAAATCATAAAGTGTTACAGACATTTTTCAAAGTATATATAACCCTATATAAACATATAATGAAGCGATACCGTTAAGTCAAGCTCATCATCATTGTCAACATATTTTCTGAAATTGCTTGCTAGATTTTAATTGTGTGGTTTAACTTAACAAGTATTCCGTCATCCATTGTGTAAATGAATGTTTTCAATGTCCAGGAGTTAAAATTCATATTAACATTTAGATTCACGTCAAAGTCCGTAAAACATAAAAAAATTATTTACATCATTAAGATCTGCAAACATGTCAGCATGATTCAGTGCGTAAATATTTGTTTAAGGTCACTTGTCAAAAACAAAATGGACTCCAGTGAAAAATAGATGTTACTACTAAAATGTAGTATTGTGGTCTTTTGAACTAAAACACAATCAAATTACTGTTATATAAGCTTTTAGAACATGTATTAGTATGCTTTGTTGCAAATATTGTTAAAACATGACATTTCAGCTATTGGGTTACTTGTTACATGAAAAATATCAAATTTTTGTGCAAGTTTCCTGACAAAATCATATGATGAAAGTATTCAAACTGGCACTTATTTACTAGTTCAATGTCTCCTCTAGATGTTCGATCATAGAAACAATTGAAACACATTCCAGCGAATTTTTGGAATTCCAAAATTTTCCAAATTGAAATCCAAGAGTTTTTGGTCTATAACTATGAGTTATATGTCTACGGAAAGGTCTTTATGAACAGAATAAATGTTTTAAATTTCAGAAAGATACGTCTATGTTTGAAACTTGTAGACAGATTCAAAACCATGAAAAAATACCATTTTCCAATTGGAAAATCAGAAAATCCAATTGGATCGATTTTTGCCAATTGGAATTCCAATTGGAATTGCATAATCCAATTGGAATTCCAATTGGACTGAATCCAATCGGATTGATACAGTCCAATTGGAATTCCAATTGGAGCGTTTAACTACAAATCCAATTGGAATTCCAATTGGAATTTATTTGGAAGTGACAATTAGAAATCCAATGGGAAAAAAATGTTAGAATCCTTAGGAATATATCTGCCGATCTATGTACATTTAGAAATTATCCTTCATTTCTGTGTGTACGATATTATGTAGAGTAAGATAAGGAATCAATGCTGTCGACAGGAGTGAAATATATATATATAGATCGTTAAAAGTGCAAATGAAGATGGTTCGTTCCTAATATTATATTACTTTAATATCAGATTCGATTTACTCTAAAACTATTAGGGGCCTAGAGCTACCTGTTAAAAGTTCGTTTAATAAAAGCAGTTTTCAAATTCGGCTGTTTATATATTATTGACTATTGACGCTACTGTAACTGCGACCAATGTGAAACAATGAAAGTCGCCTTTGACATAAATTACAAGATATAGTGGCGATCACGGCTTTGTTCATTATGGTTTCGTCATGGTTCTTGCAGCGTTGAAACGCCAGGTAAACGCAGTTAATATCTCGCGTTTCAACCTGAAAAAAACGGGTTAACGATTTGATCGTGAATACGTAATTGAAATAAACGTTAACAACATTACTTCATAGGTATTTTAACTCCTGTTGGAAACAGCAAGTTCTATATCTCCCGGAAATGTTAATTTATGTACCATTCTTGAAAAGATCTTCTCGGCCATATATTTCTCTGGATTCATGGTATATAAAGGGGCGGATATGATAAAAACAAAAATAATATCAAACACAACTAGTGATCAATACCACGTCCTCTTAAACAACAACAACCAGAATAATGTTGACATCTGGAAAAGTTGAATGTACTTTACAATGTATGACTTTCAGGTAAGGGATAAACCAGGTTTTTTTATTACATGTATACAGAGTTAGTTCCCTTTGTTTAACTTACTCCATTTGTATTCGTAACTTTGGACGAGATACGGTAAACCTTAAATCAAGGTAATTTACAACTATACCAGTTCATATCAGTTCAGACTTCATCGTTTGTTCGTTCGTCATAACAACAGTACAATTTTGTCATTGTTTTGTTATTCTGCATTTCAGGACCGTGTTCATCAGTCATTGGGCTACGCGTCATGGCTGCGACGTGTTGGTAAATGTCTTAGAAGAGATGAATTTTAAATAGTATAACTAACGATGAATTAAAGGTAAGAATAGATACTGTGATAATTTTAAACGCTTTAACTGTCTAGACCAGAAAACCCAGTTGTCAGTTAGTTACAAAAATATTCTTGTTTTGGAGAAATGGGTGGGGTACGGAAGGCATTGCATTAGTTTATAGTTTAGTTTATACTAATTTATTTTAGCTCGATTGTGAAGAAAGCTTTGAGCTTATCGAGTCACTCTCGAGTCCGCTTCCTGGAAAAACCAGTACTGCAACCTCCGGGATGAGCGTTATATTATGTGCATAGAATGACCGAAGTAAACCAAAACACCGAATATAACCTAAATACAGATGATAAAAAACAAAAACAATTTGTTTTTTAAAGAGTATAATTTATTATGAAGAAATTTGAAAATATTGTATTACAAAACTTGTAAGTAAAAAAATCACAAAACAAATATTGCAGAACGAAAACTTTCTGAATTAGCTCTCCAGATTTTGTAATAGAAGTGTCATGGGAACTTACCAAAACAGACATACATACTAATTCCTTCATTCATTTGATACTTATGCTCTAAATCGTACATTATCTTTTGAAGTTGTTTTGGTAAACTTTGTTTTTTTGGTCTTTTTCAGTCATTCTATGCACCTGATTTAATTGAGGAGTGATTGTTTCGGCAAGATACAATGATCATTTTTATCTTTTGACAAAATGTCAGCTTCCTGTGGCTATTCCAAAAATTATAACACCATCCTATGGTAGGCACTTTAACCTAAATTGCCCCCTTCAGCTTGGACAAACCCTTTGAAGACCCCCCCCTTCCCCCCGACAGGGACCTTGGACAGTATACACCATTATTGTGGTTATTTGCTACAGCGGAAAATTAAACATTGAAAGAAATAAAACGCCTTTACTAAGCAGTGGCTGATGCAAAACATTATTTAGGCAATTTAAGGGTAGCCGTGGTGTTAAGTGTCTACCACTCATTCCGAAGGTTACGGGTTCAAGTCCTGGGGTCATAATGTAACGTCCTCATATGCTACCAGTACTGGTTTTTCCAGGAAGTGGAATTGGAGTGACTCAATATGCAACAAGCTTTCTTCACAATCAACTAAAACAAATAAGTGTAAACTAAGGCAATTTTCATGTTTAGGACCTGATACTCTCTAACCTGTCCTAATGTTTGTTTTTCAATGTTTCCCCTTTAATGTAAACTGTGTTTCTTTTTGTCGGGACGTCATAATATTGTTGTATACTGCCACTAATAATTCATGTAAAGAGAATTATAAACCAGTGAATTATTATGAAAAACGGATACATTTTGAAACATATTTTTGCTAGTTGATAAACAAAGACTCTGTAACAGATTCAGTGGAAATAAAGAAACTAAAACATAGTTTATATCATTACACATGTATCAACAAACTCTTTTTGTAAAAAACATTGTTTACCATAAAAACAAAAATAATATCAAACAGGGAATGCCACGTACCAAAAACGCAGCCTCCCCAAAACGAGCCCCACAGCACCCAGAAGTGCACACACACACACACGTACACACACACGACACACACACACAATCATGTACACACACACATATACACTACCAACACACACTAGCATACAAAGCAAACACACGAGGACAAAACGAACAATTAAAGGAACACAGTATAAAATACTGCAAGACGCTCTTATTGTCTTTACAAATATTTTTCAAATTATGTATTTGATACAGAAAACTAAACTTATGTTGATAATGGTGTTAACTATGTTTTAGTAAGTAACATTGATTATATTATAGGAAAACATAAAAATTGAAAAAAACATGCACCTCGACCACTAAAGACAATAGTGTTCTACCTTAAAGTGATATTATCGTTCAAAGTGGCCATCATGATTTTAAATAAAACATTAATCAATGATTTATACTCCTAGACAATAAACCTTGCCATAGTTATAACCAGGAGCTTTGTGAAGGTATTTCTGATGAAATGTTACGAAGTATTACTAGGTATAGTATGTCTCGGCGAACTCAAAAACGACGTAGAAAGAGCAAATCGTACTTGAATGAAAGCCTACAAGAGCTTTGGGATATTATGCGACAAAAGGAACGAATATTTTTAAAATGTTCTGGCCCAAATCAACAACGGTCTAGGCTTAGAGTTGCATATACTGCCGCAAATAACGCCTTTGACAAACTTTCGCGACAAACAGAACGTGCATATAGACTATCGCAAGTATTTGATATAGAGGAAGTGTCAACAAGAGACCCAAATGAATTCTGGCGGAAAATCAGACAATTGGGGCAAAAAACTGACAAATCGATACAGGTGGAAATGGTAGATAACGGTACGATCATTCAAAATGAAAGTGCAGTTTTCATTCGATGGAAACAGTGGTGTTTTTGCCACTGACCGTTCCAAGGCGGTGCCCCACTGTGTTCCTTTAATTGTTCGTTTTGTCCTCGTGTGTTTGCTTTGTATGCTAGTGTGTGTTGGTAGTGTATGTGTGTGTGTGTACATGATTGTGTGTGTTGTGTGTGTGTGTGTGTGTTGGTGGTGTGCACTTCTGGGTGCTGTGGGGCTCGTTTTGGGGAGGCTGCGTTTTTGGTACGTGGCATTCCCTGTTTGATATTATTTTTGTTTTTTTAGAAATTTATACAATAATGATGACGAAAACAATTTCGATGACGTACACTATAACTACATGACTATGACTACACAAACATTTAAATGGAAATGAATATTCAAGATCCGCTGTATATACCCAATGAACAGATGAACTGCAATATTACGATTGATTAAATAACAAAATTTAATATAATCATGCACGCGAAATCGAGCTCGGCTTGTGGAATTGACAAACTACCGTACGATGTTTTAAAATATCCACTGGTCATTATAGTGCTACAAAAACTGTTCCTGTTAATTTGCGACACCAGTCTTATATCATCTTTGTGGAGAAAGGCTATTATTTGTCCAATATTAAAGGATCAAATGTCAGACAGACGTGTACCTTTGAACTATCGCGGCATTATTTTATTGTCATGTATCAGTAAACTTTACAGCTCCTTCCTTAATAAAAGACTGACACATTATTTAGAAAACATTGGAATACTTGCAGATGAACAAAATGGATTTAGGGCAAAACGGTCATGTGAGGACCATATTTTCGTGCTTAACAGTTTAATTAAGAACAATAAGTCCATATACACTGCTTTCATAGATCTGAAGAAATGCTTCGATTTTATCGACCGTGATATGCTTTTATATAAATTACTTTTAAACAATATTGATGGGAAATTATACAGCTCAATTAAAACATATATGCAAGTTCTGCATCATGTATTCGTATAAACAATAAACTGACAGAGTGGTTCGACTGCCCGACGGGCGTGAAACAAGGCTGTAGTCTCCAACTTTATTTGCAGTTTTCGCTAACGACCTAGTTCAGAAGGTCAATAACTTTGACCTTCGAATTACAATGGATGACGCCAAGATTTCAATACTCCTGTATGCAGACCACATTGTCTTGACATCGGATTCGGAGGATAAACTGCAGACATTATTCAACACCGTTCATGAATAGTGCAAACTATGGCGGGTCATGATTAACACAAACTAATCAAAGTGCATGTACTTCAGAAAGGACAGAATACAAAGTACTAACTACAACTTTAGGATTGGTGATAACGTTCTAGAGACAGTCGACCACTATATATAAATCGGTATCATATTCTATGAAAAGGGTGATTTCAATGCAAACTGTGAAGCCATGGCATATGCAGCAGGGAGAGCGCTGGGAAGTTTAATAAATAAAATACCCCATCTCAAAGATTTCGGTTTCCACGCGTTTGAAAAACTGTTTAATTCCTGCGTTATTCCTATTTTGGATTATGGAGCATAATTGGGGGGCAAAACAGTTTCAGTCGATAGACAGTGTTCTAAACAGGGCCATGCGATATTACCTAGGTGAACATAGATTCGCACCAATATTGGCATTACATGGCAATACCGGATGGGTACCGAGGAGCTACAGGCGGTGGGGCTACCTTCTGCGGTATTGGAATAGGGTCAACAATATGGACAATGAGAGACTAACAAAGAGAGTCTTTAAACATGACTTTTATTACAAATTGCGTAAATATTTTGCTAAATTTTACTATCGTAATTCTGATTTGGTTTTGAAATTCAATAGTAATCTAAAGACTCTTCTGCGAGAAGGTATTTCAAAACCCGATTTTTATGGGGATGTGGTTTACAAACTTCGTAAGATTTTGGGTCATGGCAATTTTCCAACTGTATTTGCTAAAATTATAAAACGTTTTGTTAAAAGAGGTTACGACCCTACTGTTTTGAGACACACCGCATGTTTGGTGTTCAACCCGTTTACAGTTGGACGCTATGCTTCCCTCTTTGATTGTGTCTGACGGAAGAGGGGGAGGACTCTGTGATGGGCAGTTTTTAAATCCCACTGGGACGAAACTGTTTTGATTTCTGTCCTCTGGCCTGTTTCGTCGGGCCCTTAAGGGTGTTTCTCTTGGTGCTCTGCCTTCTGCAAAGGCATTGAGTACATACGTTTTTTGGTTCTCAAGGTTTGCCTTTTTTATATATTTATACACGAGCATTTTTGTGTTTTACATACCATGCCTTTTGTTTCCATTGCGTGTGTTAGAGTTTCACCTAGCAGGGATTACTTTTATTTACACTGTCCTGTGACTTTGGAACATGGTGGGGGTAAGAGTGAGGTTGGGTGCGCACCATAAACCGGTTTAAGCTCCCCAGTGGTGTTTTTGCCACTGACCGTTCCAAGGCGGTGCCCCACTGTGTTCCGTTAATTGTTCGTTTTGTCCTCGTGTGTTTGCTTTGTATGCTTGTGTGTGTTGGTAGTGTATGTTTGTGTGTGTACATGATTGTGTGTGTGTGTGTGTGTTGTGTGTGTGTGTGTGTGTGCGTGTGTGTGTGTGTGTGTGTGTTGGTGGTGTGCACTTCTGTGTGCTGTGGGGCTCGTTTTGGGGAGGCTGCGTTTTTGGTACGTGGCATTCCCTGTTTGATATTATTTTTTGTTTTTACACTGTGTCACAATAATTTGTGTAGCGATCTTAAGCAAATCATGAACAAATTAGGTCTTGATAATTATTTCAATTCACAGACTACAGTTAATTTGTCAGTTACCAATGTGCGCATTCATAATAATTACTCTTTAAAGTGGGTCCAAGATATTCAAGGTGTTGCAAAGTTAAGAACATACCGAACTTTTAAAAATGTCCTTAAATGTGAAGAACATGTATGTTTAAATCTAAAGAAATATGAACGATTATCACTGAGTCAATCCAAATTTAGAATATTTAATTTAAGAATAGAAACAGGACGATTTGTAGGTGAAACAGTAGATCAAAGATTATGTCGATTTTGTACGATGAAAGAGGATTGTATGCTAGAATGTGAACTGTATAATCAGATACGTATGGATGTGCTAGGGGCGGTAACTCTTTAAATAAATACGTTGATTTAACACAAGAACAGAAACTAATATACTTTGTAAGTACATGTCCCCGAAAGACTGCATAATGTGTTGTTAAGTCATATTTGTGTGGAAGATCAGCCATGTATACATCCTCATGAACTCTCAGAAGAACCGCGGCAATTAGATTTACTTGACATATTAGTTGAAACTCTGTATTCAGATTGTCCTCCATTAACTTTGTTTAATATCATAATTGAATGTACCTGAACATAATAAACTGTATATTTAATTTTTTTTTTTGCTGTAATCACATTTATAATTGACTCTAGACACTATTCAGATAACTTCTATATTTATTGGTGCCTCATAGGCCCGTAAGGCCGGGTACTTTGTCTACTTATTAACCATGACTTTGTTAAGTTGTGCACATGTCACAATAACAAACTATTTACTTACTTATAACCCAAAAATAGCTATCTGTATAACAGTTTCATTCACAATGAATATAGAGGAAATCTGTTAAAATCTTTTTTGACTATCTTAGTCAAAATATAAAGAAAACTCAATATTTTCGGTTATGTACATGTATATCTATGTTTATATCTGTCATTAACATCAATAACTTGGCAAAACTTATTTCTACCATTGTATATGTTTTTAAAACATCCACTGTGTTTTCAGCATCATTCTTTCCTATAGACCAATATGGTAATTTTGAAGGGTAATATTGTTATACCCGGGTTTTCACTAAACCCATTATAAATTTATTTAAATGTCTAATTTGACTTTAAGTACAGGCAACTGTTTTTGCCGTAAATATGTTATATATATATAGAAATTACCTGGATGTACTTTACAGGATTTTATCGCAAGGTCTCCGTGTTAGTCGTGTGAAGTATGTGGCAACTCACCATACATAAAATATGCATTCTGACCTGAGTTATTTAGCAAGCCAGCCTACACATAAAACAAATAGTGGTCGCCATTTATCTATTTTTGGTGCATCTGTTGATTTTCGTTTTATTTCATTCCTGGCTTCAGGTCAAAGTCACATGATTCCGCGATTCTTAAGCGTTCTTTGTACATGTATTTACATTTATCCCTTCGAAATTCTTTAGTGTCTGTTAAAATCATTACTGTCATCATAAACTATGGCATTTTTGCTACATTTAAGCGAAGTCTGAATGTATAAATCCATTTGTAAATCACTTTAAGCTGTAAAAGTTTGTTACTGATTTTTACATTTCACTCATGTTACGCCATGTTTTCCCGTTGCATTGTGGGACGTTTACAGTGGAGAGAACCGTGATAAAGCAAAGACCACTAATTTAAGGTAGTGGATGTGTAATGAGTACTTCCTGTTTAAGGATCATTTGGAATACTTTGGATTTTATAGCAGTACCTATTTTGTACTGTGGCGCAGTGGTTAGAGCGTCTGCTTTGAGATCAAGAGGTCCTGAGTTCAATCCCCGAAGGAGCCAAAACTTTTTTTCGTTATTTTTTCTTTTTTAGTTATCAAACTGAATAACATGACCAATTAAGCCATTTTACAAGATTTGAAAACTGTATCTTAATTTTCCTTTATCAAGCTGTACAGTTACTTGAAAATACAAAAATTGACCGTGCTCATTTTTAAAAGTTGAATATCTCAAAAAGTAGACGGTAAAACATTTTTATTTTTTCTTATATTTCAATTCATATACTACTTATAAAATTTTTATAATCAATAGTGATTGCCCTACTCCGAATCTTTTGCTAAAGTCGTGTATATGTACATGGGTGATATGTCTCGTGGCAAAATTAAGAAAATTGTATACCATAGTTTTTGGCATTATTGCATACTTTTTGTTACACATGTTAAGCTTGTAGAATTATAATTCATGTTTTGTAATTCTACATTGCTTGCAGTACTTGTTGAACCTGGAATTTTTTTTAAATGTAAATATATACTTGCAGACATACCTATTTTAACTTTTATGGTACTTTTTAATATGGTCAGTATTTCTAAAGTGGGGGTAGGGCAACAAAAAACGGAATTAATTTTTAATTAAACGGTGAAATGTCTTTAAATTGTGCACACTAGTCTGTTAACAGATGTAGAACATATAAATGTTAAGTTTAATGTGTTTTGGAATAGTGTCCATTAGACCCCCACTACCTTAAATTTAATCTTTGTAGTCTACCTTTCTCACGGTATAATGAAGGTTACTGTTTTATTTGTTATAAAATCCATTGTTAAACTTAGGCAACCCGATTATTTTATAGAATCGGGGTAGCCATTTTATTTTTAAAGTTCACTGCGTTCGGTACCAATTTTTGGTACATACCATGGTAGCTACCATTTTCGGGTAGAAGACGCTCTACCAATAATACCAGAAACGGGTAGATCTACCAATTTTGGGTAGCTTCTACCACTGCTTAGTATATAAGCAACGCATTTTTGTCATTCCAGGCATTCTAGTGCACGAAATACTTTGGGACAGTCCACGCCAATTTTTGTCAGAATATTGTAAACAATACCGTAAAGAATTTTAACGTAAGCTGAATAAGATACCTTCAAAGTTTTAATTAAAGTATTATAGATTAACATAGCCGAGTTGGAACTAGATCTATATCTTTTTTAGACTTTTTATAACATTTTGATATTTTAATAGATTTTCTCTGGCTCTTCCTAATTCCATAGATATTGAATCTGGTACCTGTATGTCACAGTGGATTGATTTGACTTGAAGCAAAGCTTATAAAGTTCCGTCATATTGGAGGTATACGCGCGTTGATACAACATAACACGGAGACCTTACATTTTGTTAGTGTAACCTAAAAACAAAAATAATATCAAACAGGGAATGCCACGTACCAAAAACGCAGCCTCCCCAAAACGAACTCCACAGCACCCAGACGTGCACACCACCAACTAACCACTAACACTAAAACTTAGTAAAACTATTTATGAAGTCATTCAAGCCCTAATATTGATTGGGCAATATTTATTACTGTTAATAAAGTTAAATTTAAATAGTTAAATCGGTGTTGTTCGATTTCTGAGGGCATATAGATCTAATAGCCCAGGTTGGTTTATGAAGAAAACAATTGAGTATTGTTTTCACACCACTGCGATCCCTTGACGTCTGGAAGCTGACATACGTCCTTAAGCAGCAAGGTATACCAAATCCATTGTATATTTTCCTGATGCTACTGCAGCACCTTTACTAAGAGGGTACCGCTAGTGTATGTAAATGAATGCAACACTTACCTGATATTAACCACAGCACCTTCACTCAGTGGGCATCGCTAGTACATGCGCAAGTTTGCAATACTCACCTGACAGACTTAAACCGAGGTCCCATGTACATGTATGTGTGGTATACATCTGGCATGTTAAAGAACCAGGGGTGTCTCTGGAATTGAGACGCTTTCTGTATCTTGCACTATCCTCAAAAACCTAAAATAACTTACCTCTTCTGAGGGCGTTGGTCATGTGGAAAACCGGTAACAACGATAAAATCCTAATATACGATTCACAAATGGGTACTACGGATAATATTCTTGTTTTGCATGGACTAATATATCATATGATTAACAATGGCAAACAATTATTTTGTGCTTTTATTGACTTCAGTAAAACCTTTGATTATGTAAATCGCGATAACTTATAGTAAAAGTTAATAATTATGATAACATGTTTTAAATGTTTTTGACATAGTAATCTTGCAAATAGTAAAGAAGAGTTACAAGTCAATTTAGATATGTAATATGAGTATTGTAACACATGGAAACTGTCTGTAATCACGTCAAAAACAGTTTTGAATTTTAAGAAAGGGGGTCGTTTGCCATCAAACATACTTTTTAAGCAGGTTTTTTGAAATACTGCTTATTAGAATGGTGATGTCGTATGTCGGGCGGTAGGGCGGGCAGGCGTCAAATACTGGTTCCGTTCAATAAATTAAGTTAAGAGTGATCAATTGCAATGAATCTTAGTCTGTAGGTAGCTTGCACGGAGACGCAGTTTGGGATTGCATTTTGGGTCACTTTAGTCAAGGTCAAGGTCACTGTTACTAGAAATAGAAAATGGTTACCGCTCAATAACTCAAGTAAGGGTGACAAATTACAATGAAACCTGGTCTATTGGTAGCTGGCGTAGAGGCAACGCTTGGGATTGCATTTAGGGTCACTAGGGTCAAGGTCAAAATCACTGTTACTAAAGATAGAAAATGGTTTCCGCTCAATAACTCAAGTAAGGAGTGACCAATTACAATGAAATCTGGTCTGTAGGTAGCTGGCGTGGAGGCAAAGCTAGGGATTGCATTTTGGGTCACTAGGATCAAGGTCAAGGGCACTGTTACTAAAACTAGAAAAAATGGTTTCCGCTCAATGACTTGAGTTAGGACTGACCAATTGTAATGAAACTTGGTGTGTAGGTAGCTTGCGTGGAGAGTTAGCTTTCAGTTTCTAGGTTCAAGGTCATTAAGGTCAAGTTCACAGTAACTAAAAAAGATTTTTATCTTTTTTTTTAGTTTTAAAATTGTCAATGTCACTAGGGTCAAGGTCAAGGTCACTGAAACTTTAAATATATTTGTTTTAGTGTTTAAATTCTTTTAAGCAAAATATTTTTTTTTCGGGGAGGGGGGGGTAAAGGTCACTAGGGTCACGTTCAATGTTACTAAAAATATGGTTTTACCTTTTTTAGTTTTTAAATTGTTTAAAGCAAAAAAAAATGGGGGAGGGGTTAAGGTCACTGTTTCTTAAAATATTTTTGTTTTTAGTATTTAAATTGTTTTATGCAATTTTGGGTCGAGGTCATATATGTAGAAAAGTCTACAGTTTAATGTCGTTTTGATTGTGATTATACACGTGAATATTGCATAACTAAAATGAAGGATACTTCGTTGAATATAGTACTATACTGTTATGGCTGATGAATAAAATATTGTTATTTTGATTCAGCTGTTTACAGATAAATATCTAAACACCAAAATTGTTGGGTACAATCAACAAATGTATATCATTTTACAGTTTAATGCCATTTTGATTGTGATTTAACACGTGAATATTGCAACACTAAAATTGAGGGGTACTTCATTGGAATAAGTACTATACTGTTATTGTTGATGTATGAACTATTGTATAAGTGCACTCGTTTGTCTTTTTGCTGTTGTGTTTAAACATCTTTTTTTGACAATGCCAAACGTTTTTGACCGTTTTATACCTTTAATTTACTTTTTATGCCCCCGAAGGGTGGCATATTAAAATTGCACCGTCCGTCCGTCTGTCCGTTCGACCTTACATTTTTTCGTGTCCGGGCTGTAACTTTGTTATGCATTGAAAGCTTTTGAATAAACTTAGCACAAATGTATAGCACATCAAGACGACGTGTCGCGTTCAAGACCCACGTCCCTATCTCAAAGGTCAAGGTCAGACTTAGAGTAAGGTAATGAAACCCTCTTTAAATGCACACAGTCGTGTCTGGACTGTAACTTTGTCATGCCTTAATGGATTTTAAAATAACTTGGCATAAATGTCTAGCACATCAACACGACCTGTCGCGTGCATGACCCACGCCCCTTTCTCAAAGGTTAATGTCACTCTTAGAGCTTGAAAGTAATGGAATACTTTTTCTCACCTATGAGATACATATTTCCGCGCTTTTACCCATGTGAGATAAGCTTATCTCACATCGCTTATCTCACATTGCTACCGGACTATTTTATGTAAATGAGATTTACGGAAATTACCAGTATTTCCCGAACAGCGATTGAAAGGTTTTCATTGGATAACGAGTACTATCGGTTTTTTACGATCCCGCTTCGACAACGATGTCGTCATGAATATATGAATATTAATTAAGTAACAAGTGCCCGTTTCGTGAATATTCAAAGTTTATGTCAACTTTTACTTTGATCGTTACCGATAATGACCTCTTGACCCGCAAATGTAAATAATAACAAATTTTCCACGCCGTCTGCATTTTATGAAGATGAACCGCGATTTTGTAAACGTTGGTAGTACAAATTGCAACAGGGGACAAATCGTTGACATTGTAAGGCCTCTGGGCACATATGAAATATATAAAGTGATGTGTTTCACTGATGTAAAAATTGAAGAAGCTGTCAAACATGAACTGGTAAAGGGCCTTCCAGACAGTAACTTTGAATTTTTCACAGCCACTGGTGCATTTGATCAATCTTACGACCCTACTGTTTTGAGACACACCGCATGTTTGGTGTTCAACCCGTTTACAGTTGGACGCTATGCTTCCCTCTTTGATTGTGTCTGACGGAAGAGGGGGAGGACTCTGTGATGGGCAGTTTTTAAATCCCACTGGGACGAAACTGTTTTGATTTCTGTCCTCTGGCCTGTTTCGTCGGGCCCTTAAGGGTGTTTCTCTTGGTGCTCTGCCTTCTGCAAATGCATTGAGTACATACGTTTTTTGGTTCTCAAGGTTTGCCTTTTTTATATATTTATACACGAGCATTTTTGTGTTTTACATACCATGCCTTTTGTTTCCATTGCGTGTGTTAGAGATTCACCTAGCAGGGATTACTTTTATTTACACTGTCCTGTGACTTTGGAACATGGTGGGGGTAAGAGTGAGGTTGGGTGCGCACCATAAACCGGTTTAAGCTCCCCAGTGGTGTTTTTGCCACTGACCGTTCCAAGGCGGTGCCCCACTGTGTTCCTTTAATTGTTCGTTTT
This sequence comes from Saxidomus purpurata, assembly GCA_022818135.1. NCBI lineage: Eukaryota > Metazoa > Mollusca > Bivalvia > Venerida > Veneridae > Saxidomus > Saxidomus purpurata. The sequence continues at coordinate 2,543,055 of JAFMSR010000015.1, forward strand.
GTCCTCGTGTGTTTGCTTTGTATGCTTGTGTGTGTTGGTAGTGTATGTTTGTGTGTGTTCATGATTGTGTGTGTGTGTGTGTTGTGTGTGTGCGTGCGTGCGTGCGTGCGTGCGTGCGTGTGTGTGTGTGTGTGTTGGTGGTGTGCACTTCTGGGTGCTGTGGGGCTCGTTTTGGGGAGGCTGCGTTTTTGGTACGTGGCATTCCCTGTTTGATATTATTTTTGTTTTTATGAATTTGAAGGGATATTTGATGATGAGTTTTGGGATAATTTTGAGGTCCCTGACAATGATGATACCATCAAAACTGCAGAAATGCCTTATCCTCATCCAGTACCAGACACTGATTCCGTGAAACCTCAATTATGGCCTAACATGTCTGATACGACAGATTCTGCACCGCCAAAATGTAAAGATATTTCACAAAATAATTCAAATGTCAAAAAGTCAAAGTCTACAAAGTTAAAAGCCACCAATCGGTTTGTTCCGATGAATGATGATGATATCAATGATTTTGTTACAGACAAAAAACAAAAATAATATCAAACAGGGAATGCCACGTACCAAAAACGCAGCCTCCCCAAAACAGAAGCCGAGAACGTCAGCACAATGCGAAAAACTCTAGCACACATTAACTTACTTATTGAATATCTAAAGCAGAAAGGAGTTTGTACACCTATCATAGATATACCTGCTGTTGAGCTAGTTAAGCACCTAGCAACCTTCTTTATAACTGTAAGGCAAAAGAATGGCTCTGAATATGAACCAGTTACTCTAAGGTCCATGATGTTAAACGACATAGTAAGTTTTATACCGAATAATGGACATCTTTCTGAACATTTATCGATCAAACGTGGAGGAAGACAAGGGTGTCCACTTTCGTCCTATTTATGTGTATTATGCATCGAAGTCGTGTCAAATTGTATAAAAAATGAGAGAAAAAAGAAAGGTTTGAAGGTAAATAAAGTTGAAATAAAGCAAACAATGTTTGCAAACGATGCAGTTTATGTCAATAATGGTAAACGGGAATCGTTTAAGAAATTGATAGAAATATTATAGTGTTTTAACGCTGCTCGCTCTCAGATCTTGGTGAAAAAAAAAGTTCTTGAAACTGAATATAAATAATTAGAACAATAGTGATATAAAAAGGCTCCAGTTTAAATTCATGTCACGTACATCTCTAAATTTCGAAAAATACGCTTCCAAATTCAAAAGTGTTGCAAACGCTTTTGAAATTTCAATATAAACATATAGTGTAGCGGTGCCGTGTAACCGACCTTATTAATCGATTTCTGCAAATTCCTACCTAGATTTTTTTTTATTCTAGCCTTTAGTTTTATATTTATGATTAAGAATTTCAATTTTTTTGAAAAATATTTTTTTTCAACGGTAACTGGGAGCGAGCAGCTTTAAAAATGCATCTGGAATAAAACTTAATACAAATAAATCAAACATTCTTGGAGTCGTATCTTTACGTAATACAAACAATAGAAATTTCATCTGGACTTCAAATTCAGCTAACACACTGGGAATTATTTTATTAAACCTAGAACCAAAGCCGGTGTAGTAAGCTTCAAAAATTGTTTAAAACAATGGCAACATGGAAAAGTGAAGATGATTCCCGCGTAGCAAGTTAAACAAGTAAACGGCCTAAAATCTTTCATAGAGAGCAGTAACATTGAAAGAAGATCAACTATGTGGAAAAATAATGACTGTGTAAATCTAGAACATTTCCCCAGATTGTCCGAAGAATATATGCGGGCTTTGACTAACTTAAAACCAAGTCCGTATCAGTTTCAGGAAAATTTACAAGAAAGCTGTGACATTAAAGTTCATGTTGAAGACAGTAATTTAATTCGTGACAGAAAAAAGCCGACAAGTGTCATCAAAAAAGTACGATCTCTTGGTATTGCAAGTCTCGGGCAGATGCACGTGTTGTTGGTGTATGTTCCCATATTGCGCCAGTTGTATGGGTTCTTGGATACGCCCGGTTTCGTAATTCCGAAATTTTCGGCGTCCGTGATTGGACAGCGCACCTGTCTGACGCCGCCAATATACCAGAAGCTATAGATGAATCCGACAGTGACTCACTATGTAGCGATTCTGAATCGTCTTTCTAAGGCATTTCTTTGTAACCTTGCTTCTTTTGTATTTGCAACTTATATTTGTTTCAGTTATTGCATTTAAGACAGTGTGCATATGTATACAGTTGCATATTTTTTCTCAATTTCAACGTTTGCGACAGTAAACGGCAGTTTTCAATGGTCGCATATTCCATAAGTATCTTCCCCCGGTACAAGAATGTTAACATGTTGTTCCCGAAACGTTCTGATATTCTTCATGTCTAAAGCTGTTTGAAGCAAAATTAATTTTTGTCTGTAGAAGTTCCGTCAGTAATTGTCGTTTGTAGATACGCAAGGCTTACTGTTGTTATTTGCTGATGTTGCAAATAAAAGTTGACTTAGACGGTTATGTAAAACAACACCTTAAATTGTTCGCTTTTTATGTTATTTAGCATTACTAGCTGCTATGTTAGCATCATATTGAATTTAGTCGAGTTCCGACTAACACGGAAATCGAACCCTAGATCTCTGGGTCTTATGCTATTCAATTCACAACGTTATTGTTATATTTGCTACTTTTTATTACTAAATGTTTTTTGTCAAGTCTGATGTCGTTGGTACATGAAAATCAGTCAGATCGCGATTAAACGCACAATTGTGTATGCCGTATTATGCCTATACAATTTATTTGCTATAATCATACAATAAGGTGTTTATTGTGACATGTTGGCGCCACTAATTGTTTCAATATTGCATATAAAAAATATCATAACTATATTATTTATTTACGTAAAGTATAATCATTTTAAGATGTAGCAAAATTTAGTGAAACTGTCATTTTAAATAAGTCATGAGTAACTGGTTTTTAAAATATCATTAAAATGGATTGTTAGATAGACAAAACAAAACTATATGAAAGCATTTTGGGATTACCAATATAACAGTGCAGACTTACAGCCACAGATAGGTAGAATATGCATGTCCAACATATTAACTAAATTACATGTATATTATGCTGTTTCGAGTGTACGCTATTTCATAATTACCCGAATTTAATGCAGTTCGTGTCGATAGTATGAGACGTCACGCCTGAAATATAACTCATTGGTATGCATTTGACCGGCACAAGCAGAGTATGTAAAAATATATTCTCTCATGTGTATACGCATTCGGCAGACATGCGTGTGTTTTTTTATAAATTTGCACATGATGTCACTACTTTCGGTTTCATCGGACAGAGGTCAGACGCATAGGTCACAGTGTATCTCACTATCCCGGCATTTATTTTTGCTGATGAGAAGGTTGATTTTAAATCTTCTCTTTCGTTGTCAATATATCTGATTTGAGCACGACTAATTTTGCTTTTTGTCTATAAAAAATATTTTCACGCGATTAAAACACAAATCCCACAGCACACTGAATATTTTCAAAAATGGTAAAATCGTGTCCAATAGTTTTCACTGTTGTTTAAAAGTGTCAGCATTTGTCTAAGATGTCTGGGTTTTTTAATATTCATGAGATGTCGTTAGCTGATGATTCTTAGGCAAAACATGTATTAACCGCCAAATGCGTTTTTACGTTACAGGTGCCGTAAGGATATACATGTATTACCGGTATTTTACAAAGAAGTTCCTCTTTGTCTATTTATTCAAATCATAAAAGAAATGATCGTCTTGTCAGTATTGGTGTTTTATTGAAGTTTTACTTTCTACAATAAGAAATGCAACCTGCATTTATCATTTGTAACGATCTACATGTGAGTATATTAGAGCGGTCTTTATTATGTAGTTTCTACTCCTTGGAGTATCCACTGATATATTGGCCTGGGGACTGAAAGTCCCCTAGGATCAAGTAAGTATACCACATTTCAAACACTGCTGACAATTTAACTGTGCTATGTGCGAATAACAACTGTAAACATGCGCTATGCGAAAGACAGACCAGATCAATCTTCTGTTTGAATGTCGCATATGATAAGAACATATTACAAATAAAAACAGTACATAAAACTTCAAACGACTGCAGGAAAGTATATAGCTTACGGGCTGCATTACACATTTTTTTCTGTTTTAGAAATTAATGCGCTGTTAGCTGATTACGGAAGATAATCATATGCATATCACGGATTTACGGAAATCTACGAAAACGTACGAGTTTGTAGTTTGATTTTCAAATTTCCGATGTTATTTCATTGACAACTTTGTTATTTACGAACGATTACATATATATTTACCTAAAAATAAATGTCTCTAAAAAAAGATATAATTTACGTACATTCCCGAGAAGGAACTCATGTGATCAAAATCACCCGCCATTTATCGAGGACGCTGCATGTCAAGGCCCAGTGAACGGTTTCACTGATTACAACTACACGGTAACCCAGAATCATTTTTGGTTTTCTCTGTTGTACACATTGTACAGTACTGTATATATATTTCATTGCTGGTTTTGCTTTGTTTATTTCTGTTTCAAGATCTTGTCCTTGGTACACAATATTTTTCGATCCACATCATCAATTATCGCTTGAAGTTGTACAAAGCGCAGATCGAATTATTTATATTGGCTTAACCATTTTAAAATGTTGACTATGTGATTATTTTTCATTCAACGTACGTTTTATGATAAAACAAACTTCCCTGCCACCCATATATTTGTGAATCATTCATTCTGTGTCATATACTCAATTGCGTCCTCTGCACATTTCGACCCGCGCTTTAGGTAAGATTCAGCGCAAAACACGTAGGTCAAAAGTTGTTTTTCGGAGATATAGCCCCAAGGCCTTCAGCGCTCACAGCGCTTTGATTATATAATTATTTCAAAATATGAATACTTTGAGTAAGTTTTCTGAATCGAAATAGGCGAACGATATTGGATGTAATTAATGTCAGTATTTATTTACTATGGTTATACATATACTACGTATCATCAATTAGCGACTATATTTATATTTTCATGACACATTAATTGATATGTTTCAATTCGTACATCTGAGGTTTAATTATATTTCAAAACGAAGCCTGAGTGTGGTTATTGTTACGAATACATTGTATATCCAAAAACGCTTTTATAACAGTTATTGGCGTAAAATTGACGAGACGTAACATTGACGTTACGAAACAAACGTCGTAAAATTGTGTCTCTTACTCTTACTGACGGCAATATTCTTTTATGGCATTATAAAACACTACACAGCAATATATGACATGTTAATTTAACAATGTCTAAAGTTTGTCGAATTTCTTGAATGGGGCCGATTTTTGTCATTCGTGGCTCAAGCAAAATAACTCTTTTGTAATTATGATCTTGTTCAAGTCATGATATATCGATATTTATGAATACATTAAAGGATTCAAAAGATTTTTTTGTTTAACCGCACTTCGGAGTTTAAGGATTGATGAATATAAGAGGTTTCGCTAATTTCCGATCAAAACTGGATACTGTGTGGTTGCCAATGTGGAAGTTATTACGTTAAGATCAATAAATGTGGCGACTTGATATGTATAACAAATACTTCTAAAGGTAGAAACATTAATAAATACAATATTTCAGTATTTCCGTGACTGAGATGGGTGCGAACAACCAATGCAAGATCGGATATAGACACATAAAGCACAAGATTTTATTTTGTGAAGAAAAACTACATCAGTTGCTTATCTAATTGTTCCGTGGTATTTTTATTTTTTCTCATTTCCGTCAATGCAAAAGAAGGAACTCGTGGAAAAATAAAACACGTCATATAAACAGCGATATACAAAATACATTAATGAACAAAACTGAACTCTCTCTCTCATTTGCATGTTCAGTTTGTGAATGTTTGCTTGTGATTAGCATCTGTTAGTGTTAAATGATATTTAATTCGTATTTATCTTAGTAGAAGTTATTTTTCACCTCCTTACGGAAAGCATCGCCTGAACGGGGTCTGTATTCCCCATTCACTCCAAGCATCATCTGTTTACAGTTTGAAGTACACAGAGGTCTACATACATTTGTGTTTTATTAAGTTTTCAAGTTAAGTATGCATCTTTGGGTTTTCGAAAATATGGCGCATCCTTTCATAACCATACGTATTTCTTTTTTCTCCAGTGTATAGCACAAGCATACGAAATCTCAATTTTAAGTCTACGCCCAAAAGACAGCTAGGCACATCCCATGTTTACTTGCCGAGGATCGCACTCTGGTCTTCTGCCACATAGACCAATACGGAGTAAAGTGAACTGTCTCATCCTTATCCACATATCTACCCATATTTATTTCTGTTTTGAAATTGTGTAATGTTAATGTGTTTTTTAAACAATCAATATATAGCAGTCTTATCCTTCAGTTTATCCCTCTGTAATGTGGTTGTCTTTCCATTATTTGTGTACATCATTTAAGCATATGCAATATTTGGATATAAAACTTGTGACGGAAAACTGATTTGCTATCTCACACTTCCAACCTGTGATGATTATGATATATGAAAGATAATTTAAACGACCAAATTTAAGTGAAGGAAACATTTCTTTCTTACCTGCCTTTTCGAACACCCGGACAATCAAAATCGCTATTATAAAACATGACGATGGCATTATTATTCATCCATTCACTATGACTGAAAGAGGTCATTGTTATCGCACGGAAAATTGAACAAAACAATGCATTTAGAAAAATGTGTTATAGTAAACGATCAGTACATTTAAAATATATAACAAAGGCAAAACCATTCAGCTTAAAAGCCTGCCGGCAGTGTAGGAAAGCGCGCTAGTAAAAAAGTGACGTCAGTAGCTATGTTTGGAGTACTACTGAAGAAAAGGTTTAAAAGATATTACAAAAAGAAGTTCCCTGTGCATTTGGAAATATGCTGAAATATACATGATGCAAATGTGAGAATGTAATTCGAGAATTTAATTTGAGGCGCATTTCACCTTAAATAGGTTCTTCGTGGGTACTCTTTCAAACGGTAAATGGTATATTGTCCAAATGAACGATGAACAAATACATTTTAGCAGGGTAAAGCAAAGTTAAAGATGTAATTTCGTTTTAAAACATGTGTGTAGAGATGATTATGCATTTTCATTTCAGAGATACTAGACTCATCTTTCTAGAGAATAGTCTTCCTTATTTAATGTGATAGTATTAACAAACTAAGTATGATTCATTTTAGGAGGAAATATTAAAGATAAATACATTAAAGTGACATTATGCGCATCTTACTGCACATAGTGTAATTTTGGTGACAGTTTTATAAAAGCAATTTTTGGTTGCTGTTCATTTAAATGTGTTAAATTAATGATTATGCCGCATTAGTATTTGAAGTTGGTGCTTTAGATATAAAAAATCGGACTGATAAAATGATAGTTGATTGTGTCTTGGTAGAGATTTCGGCAGTGGAAGGGAAGCAACTCCTGCATGCAGTTGTTCTTTTCTTAAATTGACTCTCCCAGTCAAATAAGAAAATCAATATTTGGAAAGTTATTATTGGCCTGGGGACTGAAAGTCCCCAAGGCCTAAGTTAGTATACCACATTTCAAACCCTGCAAGAATTTTAGCCGTGCTATGTGCGAATAACAACTGTAAACATGCGCTATGCGAAAGTAGTGCAAGACAGACCAGATCAATCTTCTGTTTGAATGCCGCATATGATAAGAACATGTTACAAATAAAAATAGTACATAAAACTTCAAACGACTGCAGGAAGGTATATAGCTTACGGGCTGCATTACACATTTTTTTCTGTTTTAGAAATTAATGCGCTGTTAGCTGATTACGGAAGATAATCATATGCATATCACGGAAAAGTACGGATATTTACGGAAATTTACGAAAACGTACGAAGCTCGATATAAGAGTTTGTAGTTTGATTTTCAAATTTCCGATGTTATTTCATTGACAACTTTGTGATTTACGAACAATTACATATATATTTACCTAAAAGTAAATGTCTCTAAAAAAAGATATATTTTACGTACATTCCCGAGAAGGAACTAACGTGATCAAATTCACCCGCCATTTATCGAGGACGCTGCATGTTGAGGCCCAGTGAACGGTTTCACTGATTACAACTACAAGGTAACCCAGAATCATTTTTGGTTTTCTCTGTTATACACATTGTACAGTACTGTATTTATATTTCATTGCTGGTATTGCTTTGTTTATTTCTGTTTCAAGGTCTTGTCATTGGTACACAATAATTTTCGATCCACATCATCAGATCATATCGCTCCAAGTTGTACAAAGCGCAGATCGAATTATTTGTACTGGCTTAAACATTTTATAATGTTGACTATGTGATTATTTTTCATTTAACGTACATTTCATAATAAAACAAACTTCCCTGTCACCCATATATTTGTGAATCATTCATTCTGTGTCATATATTGAATTTCGTCCTCTGCACATTTCGACCCGCGCTTTAGGTAAGATTCAACGCAGAACACGTAGGTGAAAAGTTGTTTTTCGGGGAGTTAACCTATAGCCCCCAGGCCTTCAGCGCTCACAGCGCTTTGATTTTATACTGGTAGCGTGAAGAGTTAGGTGTATTGGGTTAAAAGCTATTATTTCCTCTACGCTTTTGTACACACAGCATATTCAGCTGGATTTTTACTTGAAAAAAATGCGCATAATGTCACTTTAAAGATGTAATATGGACAAAATATAAGAGAGGCCGTCAATGTGTATTAAAAGGGCAGTATATTTATTATCGAACTAGGACATTTCAGAAGAAATGATGTCGCATTAAAGAATGTTTGATTTACAGACGACAATGGCCGCTCTTTAACATGGTTATACTACACAGGTAAAGTCTTATTTTACAATGAACGTCTAAATACATGTATCTGTATCAGTTACAGAATTTTCACAGGTTGACACTGTTTTATTCTTAAAGTAGTGGATGTGTAATAAGTACTTCCTGTTTACTGACCATTTGGAATAGTTTGAATTTTATAGTTGTACCTATTTTATACATGTACTGTGGCGCAGTGGCAAGAGCGTCTGCTTCGAGATCAAGAGGTGCTGAGTTTAATCCCCGAAGGAGCCAAACTTGTTTTTCGTTATTTTTTCTTTTTTAGTTATCAAATTGGATACCATGAAAATTATGCCATTTTACAACGTTTGAGAATTGTTTCTTAATTTTCCTTAATTTTATTAAACTGACAGTTACTTGAAAATGTAAAACATTGGCCATGCTCATTTTTAAAAGTTCAATATCTCAAAAAGAAGACGGTAAAACATTTTCATTTTTCCTTATATATCATTCATATACTACTTATAAAATTGTTATAATCAACAGCGATGTCCCTACTCTGAATCAGTTGTGTATAATGTCTAGGGGCAAAACTAGGCAAATTGTATACCCTAGTTTTTGGCATTATTGCATGTTTCTTGTTACACATGTTAAGCTTGTACAATTATAATACATCTTTTGTAATTCTACATTGCTTGTAGTATATTTTAAATCTAGAACAACAATAAATGTAAATAAATACTTGCAAACACACCTATTTCAATTTTTATGTTACTTTTAAATATTGTCAGTATTTCTTAAGTAGGGGTAGGGCAACAAACAACTAAATTAATTTTTAATTAAACGGTGAAATGTCTTTAAATTTTGCACACTAGTCCGTTAACAGATGTTGATTATAAAGATATTAAGTTTAATATGTTTTGGAATAGTGTCCATTAGACCCCCACTACCTTAAATGTCATTATTAAAGTACCGGTACCCTGTTTCTCAACTAAAATTACTAAAAAGAAACATGCTATATGTACTATTCTAACATGACTCACGATTGTGTCTCACTCTATATATAGGAGGCCTGAGTTTATAACTGCGCATCAGAACGACATATCATTGTTTATTAGACGATAACAACGCTGAAAAGGATGTTATTTCAATTCTAACATGACCAGATATTACAAAAGGTGAATAAATGCAAAGCGTTATTTTCTACGCAAACACTCATTTAACGTCATTCATGCGGCACAATATCACGTCATGTTTACAGCATATCGGTTCCCGCGTTGTTCATGGTTTAATATCACTTTAATTTCTACACAATCGTGAGTAATGAAATAAAGATATGTACATGTATTTCAAAAGGTGCCAGTATAAATTCCTGTCACATATATCTGTAGATTTGAAATAGTACGCTACCAAACAAGAGCCATGTTACACATGGTTAATCCCCCCGCCGGGAAGAAGTTACCTGAAGGTTGTACTTTCGTACATTTTACTTGGTGAGAGGAAATCCTTAAAAAGCCGTATAGTTATGGTCATGCTGAGTACAGTTTTCAAGTAAGTGGAAAAAGAATAAGGCAATGAAGAGAAGGTTTGCAAAATTATATTAATGTTCATTATCATTATAGGTATGATATTTTTCTATTAGACTAAAGGTAGGCAAGGTAGAGTTAGTGTTCTTACACACTGCACTTCCTACCAATGTGCTATGTCAGTGTATTAAGTTTGAAGAAAATCCCTCAACTCCCTTATGCTCCGGACAAAATTGGGACGGATGCACGGATGCTTCGGACAAGTAAATCTGATAAAGGGGAATAAGTCTAGAAGTAGGCAAGGTAGAGTTATTGTTTTTGCACACTGCACTTCCTACTAATGTGCTATGTCAGTGTATTTAGTTTGAAGTAAATCCCTCAAGTACTTTTGGAGTAATGCTCTGGACAAAACTTTTAAAGTAAATCTGATAAAGGGGAATAACTCTAAAAGTAGACAAGGTAGAGTTATTGTTCTTGCACACTGCACTTTCTACCAATGTGCTATGTCAGTGTATGAAGTTTGAAGAAAATCCCTCAAGTACCTTTGGAGTTATGCTCCGGACAAATTCCAGACCATTTCTAATATCCCCTTCGCCTTCGGAGGGGGATAAATCAAATTCCAATATAAACATATAGTGTAGCGGTGCCGTAAAACCAGCATTTTCAATCGATTTTTGCACATTTCTACCTAGATTTTTACATCTATTGTTGTTTCTTGCCTTTAGTTTTATATGTATATATTAGTACATGTATGTCATTTTTTAAAAAAAATTCAACGGCAACTGAGAGCGAACGGGTAAGCCTGTCAGCCAAGAACTGTTGTGCAATAAATGTTTTAACCCAAAATAGTGGGATAGAGAAGAAAGGAGTCACTTACAGCAGCATACAATGACCAACGACCTAAATCAAAATGGTTAAAACTCTATCATTGTTTCTTTGAAACATCGAAAATCGCGAAAAACGTCACCAGAAAACATAGCACAAATTACCTCACAGTGTTATACAGTACTACTGCAGTACCAAAAAAGTCTTTGAGTGCATTAGTACTTCAGTTATATTAAAGGATTAGTTGTGTTGATACATCACAAATGATAGGGAGTGAAGTACGAAGAACTGTAAATTTAGATAACTTCATTATTAAATTATCTCCCTTTATGTAAAAACCTTGTTAGGAATAGCAGACGAATTGTATTGAACTCTGGGATCGAATCGATATACAATGATAAATGACATTGATATGGAGTGCAGTGACCAGGAACAATAACGCTAGCTAATCCTTGAAGAGATATATAGCACTATATGGGCCTATGATTGAATAAGGTTTATTTAACTCTTTATTGTACTAGTCTACAATTACAATTTTTGTGTTCACATGAATTGAAACATGTTAAGAATTTATTTGCAAGAATTGATTTCGGGCAGCATCCTTCAATATTCAGACACACATAATTTAACAAGAAGACGCGGCAATGCCACCAAAGCAGGTTTAAACGGCGCTTGTAGAAATCACCTTGATTACCCCCCCCCCCCCCCCTGCAAAGAAATTTTTATGGCTTAAACAATTTTAAAATGGAAAACAATTTTTTCTTAAATTTATTTTTAGTAACAGTCACCTTGACCTTGACCCTAGTGACCTTGACCCCCCCATTTTTCTGCATCAAACAATTTAAAAACTAAAAGAGAATAAAGATCTATTTTAATAACAGTGACCTTGACCCTAGTGACCTTGACCCCCAATTTGTTTTCCTTAAAACAATCTTAAAACTAAAAAAACGTAAAAATCTATTCTAAGTAGCAGTGACATTGACCATGACCCTAGTGACCATGACCCAGTGCCGGAAGCTTTCTCTCAACACAAGCTCCTTTCACACCACGTTTCATTACAATCGGTCACTCTTAACTCAAGTTATTGAGCGGACACCATTTTTCTTTTTTAGTAACAGTGCCCTTGACGTTGCCCCTAGTGACACTTAATGCAATCCCAAGCTTCCTCTCTAAGTATGCTACCTACACACCGAGTTTCATTGCATTTAGTAACTCCTAAATTAAAACTAACAATTTGGATACTGGTGCTTCATTTTTATGCCCCCCACAAAGTGGGGTGCATATAGCGTTGCACTTGTCCGTCCGTCCGTCCGTCCGTGAGTCCGTGAGTCCGTCAGTCCGTCCGTCCGTCCGTACGTCCCGAAATCTTGTGAACGCAACTCCTCTTAAACCGGATGGCAGATTTTGCTTAAACTTCCAGGGATGAACAACCTTAATGTGTAGATGGTAGTAAAGGAAGGAATTTTCGCGGCGACCAAATTTAACAGAATTATGGCCCTTTGTTGATTTTTTCACTATATATCTTGTGAACGCAACTCCTCTTAAACCGGATGGCAGATTTTGCTTAAACTTCCAGGGATGAACAACCTTAATGTGTAGATGGTAGTAAAGAAAGGAATTTTTGCTGCGACCAAATTTAACAGAATTATGGCCCTTTGTTGATTTTTTCACTATATACTATGTAGAAATTTTGTGAACGCAACTCCTCTTAAACCGGATGGCAGATTTTGCTTAAACTTCTAGGGATGAACAACCTTAATGTGTAGATGGCAGTAAAGGAAGGAATTTTTGCTGCGGCCAAATTTAACAGAATTATGGCCCTTTGTTGATTTTTTCACTATATACCATATAGAAATTTTGTGAACGCAACTCCTCTTAAACTGGTTGGCAGATTTTGCTTAAACTTCCAGGGATGAACAACCTTAATGTGTAGATGGTAGTAAAGGAAGGAATTTTTGTTGCGACCAAATTTAACAGAATTATGGCCCTTTGTTAAGTTTTTCACTATATACCATATAGAAATATTGTGAACGCAACTCCTCTTAAACCGGATGGCAGATTTTGCTTAAACTTCCAGGGATGAACAGCTTTAATGTGTAGATGGTAGTAAAGGAAGAAATTTTTGTTGCGACCAAATTTAACAGAATTATGGCCCTTTGTTGATTTTTTCACTAAATACCATATAAATTTGTTGCGACCAAATTTAACAGAATTATGGCCCTTTGTTGATTTTTTCACTATATACCATATAAATAATTGAACATATAAATTTTACATTTGTAATTTAATTTAACATGTACATAAGGTTACCTGTAGATCATTTTAGGTATATGTACAGAAATGAAACAGTGGAATGAAAAAGTTCCACATAAAAATCTTACATACATAAAAATCTTACATACAGATATGCTTGCTCTTGTTTATGAGCACATCTGCACAGTGGGGGCATCGGTGTCCTTTGGACACAATTCTAGTTAGATTTACATCTCTCTATTGATAACAATATTATACATACCAAAATATACCAAAATTTATGACAAGAGGGATGATTTTAATTTTAGTATTGTAAATTTCCCCCATTTGGATGGGGATGTACCTCATGCTACATCTTATGGGGTATACATTTCTCAGTTAATTCGGTTTGCCAGAGCGTGTAGTTTTGTTGAGGATTTCAATGAACGTAATCAATATATTACAAATAAACTTCTTCAACAGGGCTACCGTTATTACAAATTGCGTAAATATTTTGCTAAATTTTACTATCGTAATTCTGATTTGGTTTTGAAATTCAATAGTAATCTAAAGACTCTTCTGCGAGAAGGTATTTCAAAACCCGATTTTTATGGGGATGTGGTTTACAAACTTCGTAAGATTTTGGGTCATGGCAATTTTCCAACTGTATTTGCTAAAATTATAAAACGTTTTGTTAAAAGAGGTTACGACCCAACTGTTTTGAGACACACCGCATGTTTGGTGTTCAACCCGTTTACAGTTGGACGCTATGCTTCCCTCTTTGATTGTGTCTGACGGAAGAGGGGGAGGACTCTGTGATGGGCAGTTTTTTAATCCCACTGGGACGAAACTGTTTTGATTTCTGTCCTCTGGCCTGTTTCGTCGGGCCCTTAAGGGTGTTTCTCTTGGTGCTCTGCCTTCTGCAAAGGCATTGAGTACATACGTTTTTTGGTTCTCAATGTTTGCTTTTTATATATTTATACACGAGCATTTTTGTGTTTTACATACCATGCCTTTTGTTTCCATTGCGTGTGTTAGAGATTCACCTAGCAGGGATTACTTTTATTTACACTGTCCTGTGACTTTGGAACATGGTGGGGGTAAGAGTGAGGTTGGGTGCGCACCATAAACCGGTTTAAGCTCCCCAGTGGTGTTTTTGCCACTGACCGTTCCAAGGCGGTGCCCCACTGTGTTCCTTTAATTGTTCGTTTTGTCCTCGTGTGTTTGCTTTGTATGCTAGTGTGTGTTGGTAGTGTATATGTGTGTTTGTACATGATTGTGTGTGTGTGTCGTGTGTGTGTGCGTGTGTGTGTGCGTGCGTGCGTGCGTGCGTGCGTGTGTGTTGGTGGTGTGCACTTCTGGGTGCTGTGGGGCTCGTTTTGGGGAGGCTGCGTTTTTGGTACGTGGCATTCCCTGTTTGATATTATTTTTGTTTTTTTGTTGAGATATTGAGCGCAAAACATTTTTCTATTTTTAGTAACAGTGACCTTGACCTAGACCCTAAATGCAATCTTAAGCGTTGTCTCTACGCAAACCACCTTCAGACCAAGTTTCATTGTAATTAGTCACTCCTTACTTGAGTTATTGAGCGGAAACCCTTTTCTATTTTTAGTAACAGTGACCTTGGTGACCCCAAATGCAATTCCAAGCTGCGTCTCCACGCATGCTTGGTGCATACACACCAAGTTTCATTGCAATTGGTCACTCCTAGCTGGATTTATTGAGCAGAAACCGTTTTTTTTTTCTATTTTTACTAACAGTGACCTAGACCTTAACCTTTGTGACCCTGAATGCAATCCTAAGCTGCGTCTTCATGCAAGTTACCTACACACCACGTTTCATTGCATTGGTCACTCCTAACTCAAGTTATTGAACGGAAACAATGCTTGACGCCCGTCTGCCCACCCGCCATACTACATCGCAATTTTAATAAGCAGTTTTCTTTCTCAAAACACCTGCTTAAAAAATCAAACATTGTAATTGATATGACAAAAGAAATAGTAATAATCACATACTACAAGAATCCTGTGATATCTCAAAAAGCAATTAAAGTCGCTTGTTAAGCCTTGGCATGTCAATAGAGGATAGTTTAAGGATTACACACATATTTTTTTTTGTGAGACAAAAACTCTGTTTGTTGTGGCCACAGAAATAGTTAATTACATATGTTTATATTTTTTGGTATGGAGTATGACTCGATAAGTATGGAATTGCATTTATTGAAACTGCATACAGAGACAAAGACATTAAAAGTGTACTGGGCATGAACTATTAATCTGTCATGCATAGTTATACCCCCAAAACGAAGTTTAGGGGGGTATATAGGAGTCACCCGGTGGTTGGTCGGTCGGTTGGTCGGGCGGTCGGTCGGGCGGTCTGTTGCATTTTCTTGTCCGGAGCATAACTTGAAAACTACTAGTTGGAATTCAATACAACTTCATACAATGGTCAAGCACATTAAGAGGAAGTGCAGTGCATAAGAACTATAACTCCATCTTGACTAATTACAGAGTTATTGCCCTTTGTTACTTTTCCTTGTCCGGAGCATAACTTGAAAACTACTGGTTGGAATTCAATACAACTTCATACAATGGTCAAGCACATTGAGAGAAAGTGCAGTGCACAAGAACCATAACTCCATCTTGACTAATTTCAGAGTTATTTCCCTTTGTTACGTTTCCTTGTCCGGAGCATAACTTGAAAACTACTAGTTGGAATTCAATACAATTTCATACAATGATCAAGCAAACTCAGAGGAAGTGCAGTGTACAAGAACTATAACTCTATTTTGAGTATTTACTGAGTTATTGCCCTTTGTTAGTTTTCCTTGTCCGAAGCATAACTTGAAAACTACAAGTTGGAATTCAATACGACTTCATACAATGGTCAAGCACATTGAGAGGAAGTGCAGTGTACAAGAACCATAACTCTATCTTGACAAATTACAGAGTTATTGCCAAGAACAATATCTCTTTTTAGTTTGTTTGCAAGGCATTATGTTACTACGAACAGTCTTTTGGGGGTATTAATCACATTTAGTGATAGCTCTAGTTTTAAATTATCTCCCTTAATTTTCCACATAGTTTTACTGCAAAATGAAAACTGCGTACATGTACAAAGATAGAGGACACTGAACGGATCTGTGATATCAAAGAACTTTAAAGAGGCACTCCCTACATCTAGCTGATTATATTCTCAAACCATAGATTATGTGTTCAATGAATGTAAAATAATAAATAAATAAGATTTCAAAGAAGAACCTATGGCAAAAAATGTCTCATGTTACCACAATTAATCAATATAGAGGCTTTTTGTAATAAATCGCAACAACCCGTTGATTGTACTACAACAACACTTACTCTACATAGATTATTGAATGGTTTACGGTACTGCAGTAAATTTAAAACCGCTGATGTTTAGGTTAAGTTATGATACTTCCAAAGATTCTATTATTTATGTTTTGAACGGTATTTATTTGACATCAGCTATATTGTATGTCCCTTAAACTGTTTCTTGCCAATTTATTATATTCCTTTATTTAAAACAATATTACCTTGCATATAGCTATTTACTGAAAGGAATTGTATTCAAACTTCAAATATAACACTACATGTTTAATTATCTCCGTCTTTAAACTTGTATTGTTAAGTGTATAATTCTAAGAGAGATACATATATATAAGGGCATTTAGAGGAGGCGCAATTAACTTGTACTTGATTATAGGAATAACTGATTTTAATTTTGATATTTGCAACTGTATATACGGATTTGAATGGTCGCAAATATTTTTAACGGCGACGGCGTTAGCCGGAGCCCGACCGTTAAACCGTAATATACGGTCGCAAACATCAATATCACTAAACAGTTATCCCTTTTCTAACACACAATGTGTTTAAATGCGATAATTAAAACGCCGTTCGAATTTTGCGACTATGTATACTTTTTAAACTTCAAGTGTTTGTGTGTGTGTGTTGGTAGTGTGCACTTCTGGGTGCTGTGGGGCTCGTTTTGGGGAGGCTGCGTTTTTGGTACGTGGCATTCCCTGTTTGATATTATTTTTGTTTTTATATTTATATTACCTTTCAAATAGTCACATACGTTTATAGTTAAGAATGATACTCAAAACACAGTGGATGCTTTAAAACATATACAATCTTGGAAAATAAATCACTGATTGATGCTATTGAACGTTTTGATGGTCACTTTGAATCATCGGTACTGCGTTAGAATATGTATTACATTCCAATGATATAAATTCGTTTCACACTCTAGCATTCACATTTCTGAAGCAATCGTATTCAAACTGAAGTGCAATGTATATCATGTTCATTTGAACAAATTGAACACACTGCCCATGA
Organism: Saxidomus purpurata; assembly: GCA_022818135.1. Lineage (NCBI taxonomy): Eukaryota > Metazoa > Mollusca > Bivalvia > Venerida > Veneridae > Saxidomus > Saxidomus purpurata. The sequence continues at coordinate 2,560,780 of JAFMSR010000015.1, forward strand.
GTGTTGCCAAAACATTTTTTTTATATAAAAAAAAATAAACAAAAAAGGGATGTCTGTAGTTTGTGTTGGATAAAATGGCGAATGTTACTCCTTTTCTTTTTTCAGTCTACCGGGTACTTCAGTGGTAAAATATGAAAGTTAAGATCCGGGGGAAATAAGATCATATTTTGTTAGCTTGGTTCTTAAATAAATGTAAAAAGACAAAACAAAGCCGGAAAAAGCATAATCCCGACATCGAGCTCCTATGATAAAAGGCAATAAATATATCACAGTCGAATATGTATTAGCATGAAGTTCGGCTCAAATTAACAAGATAAACAACATACCTTTTTAAAAATCAGAACACAGCACTCTATAACAACTGTAAAACATTTTGTCCGAAACGCGTTACAGAAATCAGAGATTTGAATTTTACAAGTGTAGTGTTTACATAAGGAACGTTTTAGTCGATACAAGATTTATTAAGCCGTATGTATAGACCTTTTATGGTAACTTGATAGCGCATCATAGGATAAGGTTCAACTTGTCAGGTAGATCAGGTATAACGGTTATCTCAGTACTTGTTATGGAGAATATTACATAAAAAGTTAACAAATCACAGAAAAATAATAATTGCCTCAATAGCTCAATTGGTTAGTGAGTAGACGATTTGATCGTATAGTTTTGACGGTTCAGGTTCGAATCCAGGTGAATTTAATTTTTCATTAATCATTTATTTCTTTTCTTCTTTTTTTTTGATACTTTATTTTTCATTTGTATTTCTTTCTTTTCTTTTTATGCCCCCGAAGGGTGGCATATTAAAATCGCACCGTCTGACCGTCTGTCCGTCCGTCCGTCCGACCGTCTGTCCGTCCGTCCGTGCGTCCCCACTTACAAATTCGTGTCCGGACTGTAACTTTGTCATGCATTGAAGGATTTTAAAATAACTTGGCACACATGTCTAGCACATCAAGACGACGTGTCGCGTGCAAGACCCACATCCCTACCTCAAAGGTGAAGGTCACACTTGGAGTATGAAGGTTATGGAATCCTCTATATATGCACACATTCGTGTCCGGACTGTAACTTTGTCATGCATTGAAGGATTTTAAAATAACTAGGCACACATGTCTAGCACATCAAGACGACGTGTCGCGTGCAAGACCCACGTCCCTAGCTCAAAGGTCAAGGTCATACTTAGAGTTTGAAGGTAATGGATTCCTCCATATAAGCATATATGCACACATTCGTGTCCGGACTGTAACTTTGTCATGCATTGAAGGATTTTAAAATAACTTGGCACAAATGTCTAGCACATCAAGACGAGGTGTCGCGTGCAAGACCCACGTCCCTAGCTCAAAGGTCAAGGTCATACTTAGAGTTTGAAGGTAATGGATTCCTCTATATAAGCATATATGCACACGTTCGTGTCCGGACTGTAACTTTGTCATGCATTGAAGGATTTTAAAATAATTTGGCACAAATGTCTAGCACATCAAGACGACGTGTCGGGTGCAAGACCCACATTCCTACCACAAAGGTCAAGGTCACACTTAGAGTTTATAGGTAATGGAATCCTGTATATATGCATACATTTGTGTCCGGACTATAACTTTATTATGCTTTGAAGGATTTTAAAATAACTGTGCACAAATGTCTAGCACATCAAGCGGATGTGTCGCGTGCAAGACCCAAGTCCCTACCTCAAAGGTCAAGGTCACACTTAGTGTTTAAAGTAATGGAATACTGTATGCATGATTACTCTGTCATGCATGGAAGGATTTTAAAATTACATAGCACATTTATTGAGCACATGGAGAGGACACAGACTGTGAGGCACCTCTTTCGGGGGCATTCGTCACTTGGGAGGGACAGCTCTTGTTAGATCATGTTTTTGTGATATCATTTATTTCATTATCTTTATTTTACATTTCAACCAATAACAATATACATGTACATCAGAATTCATCGGCTGTTTCTGTGCTAGAATAATCTGCGAATTCAGACGCTGTGTCCGTGACTTCATCCTCAGAAACCCCGTTGATTACCAGACGCTCGAATTCTTGTTCCACTGCGACATCTGACGCCCAATACTTTGCTTCTATTTCTTTCACGCGATTGTAGCAGCAGAATCTCCAGTTGTCCGCGGTAATAGCAGCAATTGCTTCATGAATTAATGTTTCCAACAAATGTGTTAACTCTTCATAATCAAATAATTTGAACGCGATTTATAAAAAAAAGAAAAAAAAAGAAACCCTAACATTTTCGAATTCGAACCAACGACCTTGTCATAAAAAGATGCAATGTCACTGCCGTTACCACTAAGCTAATGACTGGTTTTATATTACCTATGTGAAAACAAATACTTATTGTATTGACAAAAAGCTGTCTTACCTGTTTTGGTGTTTTCAAAAATACCAGCAAATGTAAACATCATGTGACACAACTTTCAAGTCATCATAAAAGGACTTTAGCAAATAACAAGGATAAATGTATTCGAACGTTCAAAACAGCATAAAATGATAATAACTAAAAAGATTTTACCATATGGACATTTTAATATCCAACAAGTTATAGCATTCCAAAAGTTCCTTCTAGGGCACATATTTCTATATATTTCATTGAAGTACAAACTACGACAGTCGAAGCAAATTCAGGCATTAGTATCTACAATATTTAATACTCCACGCACGTGTTACTACGTCAAGCTAGATCTTTGCGCCAATACTTCCAGCAACAATATTAGCATATTTCTACGCTATGCAAACGATACGTAAATTGGGATTCTTTTAGCTATTTGTCAAACTCATAATGCAAAAGCAAACGCAATGTCGGGCGATTTCTGCAAGTCCAACGTGCAATAGATCTAGCTTATTTTGTATATGTGTGCAATAGCTTACCTAGCCTAATTAATTTGGCGTTTTAGCGTGACCCCTGATCTGATATTTTATATCTGTCACACCATTTTGTTGAAGGCGGACAGCTATTAAATGTCAACCTGTACAATCGGTTTGCCTTCGAAGTGCAAATAGCGAGACTATAGCTTACCCAGTGAAGTTACCACATAAAGGGAAATAACCACAGTAACGTACACATGTAGCGTGTACGGAACAGAACGGCTATTGTTGTTAGTTGTTCCAATTTTAAATATGACAACGTTTAATTTATAACGGAAACACACCGAAAAACGGCTTACGTGCTGCATTGTTCAGTCAAGTGTGTCTGTACAATTTTAAGTGTCCCTTCCATGGAAGGAACAATAAGGCTGTTGGTATTTAAGTATATATAATAAATTAGACAACATAATGAATAAGTTAGGACATTAATAAGCTTTCGGAAAAATGAATACTATGATAGTCTTACATAAGAAAAGTTTCAAATCATCACTTTTTTAATACATGTGTATGTCAGTCATGCATCTTAAGTTTAAAATGACCGGACCCTAAAACTCGTTGTTCTATTTTGGTTTACTTGACTTTGATGTGAAAGACTATATTTTGAGTAAGAAACATCTAGCCAAACGTATGTGCGTGCGTCTGTGCGTGCATTGTGCTTTTGTCATTTTGAGCTTGTCCGGGCTGTGGTTTCCTCAAACATGTACATTGAAGAATTTTCAATTGACTCTGCACAGTTATTTACAACAAAAAACAGCATGTTACTTGTAAGAACCATGTCTGTACATGAAAGTCACGGACATGTTGAGAGAGTTAAGGTACAGAATGGAGACATGAGACATTGACCGTCATGCATAGAAAGATATTGAATTGACATGACACATTTGTTCATTACAAATGGGATTAGAGTAAGAAATGGCCATGGAATGTAGACAATAGGAAAATACTTAACGTGCATTGTGTTTGGATAAAACTGTAATTTGCTTTGTGTTTCGGGTGCATGCATAAGATTAATACTGCAAAATAAAACGATGGATAATAATGTGCCGGGTTTAAAATTGCTGAGTTCTAAGTCGGTGTTAGCAAGTTAGAATAAATAAATATCTTGAAATCACAGATTCTTTAGCACATGGACATTTGTGATATCAATATTCCTTTAAAGCTGCTCGCTCTCAGATTTTGGTGAAAAAATAAAGTTCTTGAAACTGAATATAAATAACGTATTTTAGAACATATGGTGATATAAAAAGGCTCCGTTCATGTCACGTACATCTCTAAATTTCGAAAAATACGCTAGCAAAATTCTAAAGCGTTGCAAACGCTTTTGAAATTTCAATATAAACATATACATGTAGTGTAGCGGTGTCGTGTAACCGACCTTATCACGTAAGTTACAAGGTACTAAGATCAATCTGGTAGCTGTTAATCAAGTAATTTTGCAGGTAAAGGGCTTCAGTGCAACGTTTACTTTACCTGAATCGATATTGTATAGCTTAAACTGTTTTAAGAGGATTTCAAGTTTAATCTACGCAAAATGATACTAATGGTTGTGCATTTTATCGTTGCCATTTCGTTTTGTTAAAATGATTTTTTTTCCAAACGACGATTTCTTATCAGTTTACTTTATTTCTTATTACGCACTATTCAGGTATTTGCCTTTAATTGCACACAAAGTTGTGAAACCCATTTTTTGTCGGGAAATCAGTGGAAATGCACATTTTATTATATCTGTCGAGGATTCCAACATGTACTTACATGTTGTTTAGTTTATTCAAATTTATTTAGTTCGATTAAGAAGAAAGACCGTAGCTTATTTATTCCCTCTCGAACACTCATTCCTGTGTTACGTGTGGTATCAGTGTCTTTTCCCATATACTTGAACTTGATACCTATTGTCGTAGTTTAATTGTAGGACCGTACATGTACGTTTAGTTTCTATCGTCCATAGCACTCCAGCCTCGTATCCTTCAAGTTGAGACAACAGCAATGTCAAATAAAAATGCTGACAAACTGTACTTACATTGACCTTTCAGTCGGTGCTTAACTACGCCCATTCTTTTACCTTTACTTGTCAATGAAATCCGATATTTACATGTCTACGTAAACCCCAAATGATAAGAGAAAAACGTTTAAGTGGAGACTTGCGCATTCTTGTAATAAACAAGGTAAGCTATGGAATAGCTAGATAGCGGCTCGCTCGGTTTTTCGTAAGAAACTGAAACAATGTGAACTATACTGCATGTATACTGTCAAATAGATGAAGCAAGACCAAGTTCGGTTTTATATCAGTACCCCCAATTACATGTACTGTATGCAAATCAAAGATTTCTAGATGAGGTCCAAACAGATTTCCATCTAATCAACGATCCTACTGGTACCAGTACTAGAATTAAGTTTCAGCTAGTCGCTGGATGCTTCCTATATGCATTATACAGGGGTTGGAAATCACCAATATAAATCATCATTGAGCTCATTTTTGGACTTGGACTCGAACCAAAAAGTCCTCGAATTGACATTCCAGCGGCTAGATAACCGCATCTCAGAAGTATAAATCGGTATATTTTTAGGATACTTTATGATCCAGTAGTACATGTAGGCATATAAACCGCAACTGCCAAAAGCCTACCAATTACAGATCAACTTAAACACAGTACTAAACGTGTATCGGAAAATGTCCTCTTTTCACTTTGTTAAAACCGAAAACAAACATTTTTAGGCCTAAAAGATATATTCCAAATTTAGGACAAAATGAAGCTGTCCTTACTACACTAGAAAGGTCATGTACACTTTGTATGAGGAAAAAGCAGCTGATCAGTGGTCAAGTGATAACGCGCTGGACTTGTAATGTATGGATTGCAAGTTCGATCCCCCGCTTCTTCACTAACTTATCTAATGGTCTTTCGGATGAGACCTAAGAACCCTAAAGGTCCAATGTATCGGTGCTGTACACCGAACACGTTCTGTATCTTGCACTATCCCCTGAAACCTAAAATAACTAAACTTTTCTGGGGGCGTTGGTCATATGAATTATCCAGTACCAACGATAAAACTCTAACATACATACAAATGAGGAAAGCTTTTTGAAATAGACAACAGTAATAGTTTCGTTTGATAAATCCAATAGACAACAGTAGAACTGTTGTCTATTGGATTTATCAAACGAAACTATTAGTCTGTGATTGGTCGGCTTCAGACAGTAGTAATCTAATGTATTGTAAAAACAAAAATAATATCAAACAGGGAATGCCACGTACCAAAAACGCAGCCTCCCCAAAACGAGCCCCACAGCACCCAGAAGCCTTGTAAAATACACATATCTTTTAAATATGAATTATTGTGCGCTGGTTGAGTGCGTTTAACGCTTTGGGCTACCAATCCGGAGGTAATCGGTTCGAATCCCGGTCGGTGCAATGGAAATTTCAGGAACACTTTTCAGTATTTCTCACCTATCATGAGATGAACTGGTAAGAAACTAAGAGGTAGTCTCGCGTGTTTCGATGCTATAAACTGTGAATGAAAACAAACAAAAGAGGATATTGTACCTGAATTCCTTTGTAGCTGCATCAGTCTCTTTAACCTGTGCCTGTCATTGTTCATATGAAATATCCTAGGGTCGGCTGGTCCTATAAATGATATCCAAAGGCCGTACGTAACAACATGAGTATATTTCTAAAAAGGCTGTTAAGCTTTGTGTAAATATAGAGTATCAGTCCTAGAGGTTGTTTATAAATTTATTGTATTTGTTCATGCTTCGATAAACGAATAAATAATGTTTAAACTATATAGGAGTACTACGTTCAATTTCTTATCGTCTTATCGAAAACCTATTCGCAACATCTACAATCACGACAGAGGAATTTTGTTCAAGATGAAGATATATGGTATCCAATAAATATTAATTCGATAAACTTCAGGGTTTCTTCACAACTGAGCAAAAGTAGAATACGTTTAAGCAAAACTAATATAAATCCGAAAACGTTTATCTCTCCGCTGCGATATCTTCAAAGATCAGCATAATGAATTTTAATGTACCTTGGTGATAAAATAATGCCGACCATGGGTTCATGTGTCTATGATAGCGTGTATCGCACAAGGAGCAATCTGATAACAAATTATTTACCAATCAGGCTATTTTGACATTAAGTAACAGGCATGAAAAGCTCAAATTTGCCAATAAAGTAATTGCATTATCACAACTTACAAAAAAAGGACCGGCATTTTTTGCGTGCCTTCACTTGTTTACAGCCAATTAGCAGTCAACCACGTAGTGAAGGTCCGCAAGTTTCTTACACAGAATAACCTGGTTACGATTCTCAATTTGGCATACTGATACTAATAATATGGTTCGGGCCAGATATTCTCCTACTCTATTTTGTAGTACATAAAAAACTTTTGCGCATTTCCTGTGAGTAAATTGATATTCATGCAATCCGCTCATCCCAATCATTATCACTGTCAATTTACACCGGAGATGTTACATGAAGTACAAGTAACATGTTGGATATCACTAAAGATCTGTAGTCACTGTACATATTTAAGTAGCCTGCTTGAAGCCTCTGATCCAGAAATGTTGTCCTGAAAAACAGTGAAAAAGTAACAGTTTCAGCAACCAGAAATTCAGACAAAATTATACAGCAACAATAGATTTGATCTATTGATATTGCTCCAGTTCAACTGGGGACAGCTGTTAAATAGTGACAACAAAACGCCCTGTTATACCAAACGTAGTTTCATTTAAATGACTCGTAATTTACTCTTTCAACAAATCCAACTGCCGGTCATGTTTAAAACTGCCGGTCATGTTTAAAACTATATTTTATCCGCTAAAAACGGCAGATAACCACTCTTTACACAAATAAAAGATAAAAACGCATTTGTATACCTTGCTTTGATTGACAACTTTATACGAGCTTACTAATATAATATTATATACATTCTTACATTTCAGGTTACAGTAACAGGGGCTGAAAAAGTGACCAGTGAACGCTTACGCAAAGAATCGTACATGTTGTTTTATTGGAGGCGGTTACTCTTTAAAAACGAAAGTTTAAATTAAAATAATGTTCAGTAATTTAATTATTTCATTAAAATGTATGCTACATGTAACTAAAATAACTAGAATACGATTCACAAGTACAGTCGCCCTACTGCCTCTACGGCAAATACGGACTTGCTTGGCATAGTCCCGTGACCTGCTTGACATAGTTAATAATGGATCGTAGTATCTACAGAACATGGTTATATCTGGATAATACGATTAAAGTGATACCAACATCAAAAGTGTATCTTTAATAGTTCAAAAAGTTACAGATTATTTTCCATTCCAGGACTCTTTTGTCATGTTGTGCATTGAATTATATCAAGCTATAAAAGATGTATATTTATCAAGTCAACTTGTCCTTAAAGCCAACCATATCAAACTGTTATGATTAACTGTTTTTTTCAACTTAGATATTCAAATTTGTTGCATTTTTATGTCATCATTTTTCAAAGTTAATAATATGTAGCTTATTATATCAACATTCGTTGAGTACTGGTGAATGTGCAGCTTTTGAAAATAACTTAAACCTGTATACGAAGTTGAGCTCAACATTGCAGCTCAAAGTCGGTTTCCCATATAAAACATAAATATTGATTGTCCCTATGCTCAACACAGTTGAGGTTAAATCACATGACAAAAAATACATTTCTTTCCTGCAATGTATTCAGATTGCGATGATGTCTTGATTGAAAGTGATGTAAATACCGTTCAAAGTGACCATCAAAACGTTCAATAGCATCAATCAGTGATTTATTTTCCAAGATTGTATATGTTTTAAAGCATCCACTGTGTTTTGAGTATCATTCTTAACTATAAACGTATGTGACTATTTGAAAGGTAATATAAATATAAAAACAAAAATAATATCAAACAGGGAATGCCACGTACCAAAAACGCAGCCTCCCCAAAACGAGCCCCACAGCACCCAGAAGTGCACACCACCAACACACACACACACACACACACACACACACACACACACACACACATTTACAAAAACAAATAAAAAAAGTATTAAAGTAATGAAATTGCACATTTAAAAAGCGCTTACGACGATATGATTTCTTGTTTTTGTATGTTTGTT